>JALJCO010010038.1:0-80420 GCA_023101725.1 Atherinomorus stipes | reverse complement strand
TATTGCTTATGCAAATCTGAGTGTGCAGGTGCCAGGCCGTGATTGGTGGACACTCCCATTGCCCTGCTGGGATTGGTCATCGTTGGAGCAGGGTGCTATAAAGCCTTCATCTGGAGATCAAGGAGCTCACTCATCTTCTCCTCATCCCAACCAGCAGCAGGATATCCAGGAGTATGTAAGGGTGGGCTGCCAGTTTCTTTGGTTTGTTTCTCCTGTGTTTGTAGTCCAGGGAGGTAAGTGAATTGTATTTTTCTTTCTGTTGATTTTGGTAGGTTAGATTTGGTATTGCAGATAGTTTTGTTTTGTTTGTTATTTTGGCCTTGGCCACCCTGAATTAATCAATACTCCTGTCATTTCAGCATTTGTCCTAGTAGTTGCTTTGTTGTAAAAAAACCTTGATTGTGCTGATAATTCAACTGTCTCCGTGGCTGCTTGGGATTTGAGGAAGATGTGTCACTTTCATGTTGTGTCTCGGTTACCCCTAGGCGGGGCATAACATGAATTGGGGGCTCGTCCTGTTCGTGTGGTAAGTTTTCTGGTTGGCAGTTTTGTTTTGGGGGGGTGGTGTGTCTATGGATTTCTCTCCAGGTGCCTTCATGGCCTCGCCTTCTTGGGGCCAGTTGGATGTTTGTAAGAAGGCTGGTTTGCTCTCTGTGGCTAACGCTTATGGTGTTTCGGTGTCTTCTAGCTCGCGGAAGGCGGAGGTGAAGCGTGTGCTCTGTGACCTGTTGGTTGCCAAAGGAGTTCTCCCTCCACCGCCTGAGGTTGCGGTGGAGGCGTCTGATGTCTCAAAGGGGGCGGATGCGGCGATTGCTGCAGTTGCTGGCCCAACCAGTGCTGGTGGAGTGGCCAGCCTGGGTGCTGATGAGCAGCCTGGCATGTCGACGGAGAATCTTCGTTTGACCCTCTCTATACGGGAGGCGGAGCTCCGATCTAAAGAGTTGGATGTGCAGGCACTGCATCTCCGTATCAGGGCTCTTGAGTTGGAGAAGGCCCCTCTATTGCTGCCGCACCTGCTGTCGCTGCTCCAGTTTCTCCGTCCCCTGGCGCGCCTGCTGGGGCTGCTGCCTTTGACATCAGTAAATACATTTCGCTGGTTCCTCTGTTCCGTGAGGCTGAAGTGGACACATATTTTAGCGCTTTTGAGCGTATAGCCACTGCATTGAGCTGGCCCAGGGAGTCCTGGTCTCTCCTTCTGCAGTGCAAACTTGTTGGCAAAGCCCAGGAAGTTTGCGCCAGTTTGGAGATTTCAGACAGTCTGGATTATGATGTGCTGAAACGGTCTATTTTGCAGGCATACGAACTGGTTCCAGAGGCATATCGCCAAAGGTTTCGTGGTGGTGAGAAAACTGCCAACCAGTCTTTTGTGGAGTTTGCGCGAGAAAAGAGTGTTTTATTCGATAAGTGGTGTTGTGCGAGTAAAGTTGCTACTCATGGGGATTTGAGGGAACTTATTCTGCTTGAAGAGTTTAAGAAGTGTTTGCCAGAGAGGGTAGTTATCTATTTGAATGAGCAGAAGGTGTCCTCTCTGGCAAAAGCTGCGGTTCTGGCTGATGAGTTTGTTTTGACTCACAAGAACGTGTTTACTTTGCCCGCTTCGCGTGGTTCTCGTGTGCTGTCTGAACGCCAGGATCCCTCGCCGCGGTTGATGCGTCGGGGAGTGCCATCTTCTATTTCTGGCGGTCGTCTGTGTTTTTATTGTCATGCCCCGGGGCACTTGATTGCTGTTTGCCCTCTTCTTAACCGTAGTGAGACAAAAGGTTTGCAGCCTCCTGCTGGGGTTGGGTTAATTAAGTCCGTACAAACTCCATCTATGATGGACGGTTCTTTGCTACCAGCTGAAGTTGACGATTGTTTTTTGCCTTTTATTTCACATGGTTTTGTGTCACTAACTGGGGAGGCTGCGGACAGGGTCCCTGTTACCATTTTACGGGATACAGGTGCTCATCATTCCTTTTTGTTGGAGTCTGTTTTGCCGTTGTCTGAGCAGACCTCTTGTGGCTCAGATATGTTGGTGTGGGGTATCAAAATGAGTGTCCTTAGAGCTCCTTTGCATGTGGTACATCTCCATTCACCGCTTGCGTCGGGGCGTGTGCAGGTGGCTGTGCGGCCGCAGCTACCAATACCGGGTGTTTCATTTATCCTTGGAAATGATATAGCCGGTGGGCTGGTTTTTCCTAGCCCTGAGGTGGTAGAGGCCCCCGTTACATCTGTTCCTGTGCCTCTCCCCCTGCATTGTCTCATGTGTTTCCTGCATGTGCAATCACTCGTGCTCAGACTCGTCGGATGGGACAAGTTGTGAATTTGTCCGACTCTTTCATGGCCACTTTAGATGCGGACATGTCTCCTGTTCCTGGGGGTGTCTGACACTGAGAATAAAAAAGACAGAGAGCACTTCTGTGTCAGACCTGGCTCCCTCTGAGGCAGAGCTGCCTTTAAACATAAACAGAGAAATGTTAGTTAAGGCTCAGTTGAGTGATCCTTCACTGACTGTTTGTTTTCCTCTGCAGCAGCCACTGATGGGGGTCAGACGCCACTCCAGGTATTTTGTTGATGGTGACGTTCTGATGAGGAGGTGGTCCCCGGATTCGGCTGATCTGCGTAGTGTTGACCAGATAGTGGTGCCAGCCGAATATCGACGTCAGGTGATTAGCCTCGCTCATGATTCCAGTTTAGCTGGACATCTTGGAATAAAAAAAACATATCAACGTGTGCTGCGTAATTTCTTTTGGCCTGGGTTAGTCTGATGTTGTAAAGTACTGTCGTTCTTGCCACACCTGCCAGGTTGTGGGCAAACCAAGTAAACCCATCCCTCCTGCGCCTCTTCACCCTATTCCTGTGCTTGGGGAGCCATTTGAGCATGTTCTGCTTGACTGTGTGGGACCGCTGCCAAGGACTGGGTCAGGCCACCAGTATATCCTGACTATAATGTGTGCTGCAACCCGTTTTCCGGAGGCCATCCCACTGCGCACTTTGAAGTCTAGAGTTATAGTGAGGGCCCTTACCAAGTTCTTTTCTACCTTTGGATTACCAAAAATTGTGCAGACTGATCAGGGCTCTAACTTCATGTCCAAAGTATTTGCGCAGGTTTTGGGTGAGCTTGGCATTAAGCATCAAACCTCCAGCCCCTACCATCCAGAGTCTCAGGGTGCCCTGGAGCGCTTTCACCAGACCTTGAAATCTATGCTGCGTAAGTACTGTCTTGAGTCTGGAAGGGAGTGGGATGAAGGTCTCCCGCTGTTGCTATTTGCGGTGCATGAAGTTACGCAAGAGTCCTTGGGGTTTAGCCCTGCGGACTTAGTATTTGGCCATACGGTGCGCGGACCCCTTAAATTGCTTAAGGAACGATGGTTGGCGGAGTCTCCTCGGGTCGAGCATAACGTATTGGATTACGTTAGCAGTTTCCGTGAACGCTTGTTCCATGCTTGCCAGTTAGCTCGGGAGAATTTGCATCACGCCCAGGCACAAATGAAGTCGCGGTATGATAAAAAATCTGTGGTTCGGACTTTTCACCCTGGCAATAAGGTGCTGGTATTGCTTCCTTTGTCTGGGTCTTGTTTGCATGCCCAGTTTTCTGGTCCATACGTGGTAGATCGGAAGATTAACGATACCAGTTATGTGATTCGGACGCCCGACAGAAAACGTAAGTCCAGGGTTTGTCACATCAATATGCTCAAGCTTTATGTGTCCAGGGACTCTGTTGTGGATCCTGCTCCCAGCGTTAGTTGTGTGCTTTCAGGGTCTACCTGTGACACGTCTGTCCCGTATCAGCTTCCAGATGACGGTTTGGCTGAGAAGAGTTGTATTTCGCCAGCTTCTCGGTTGCAAAACTCTGAAGTGCTGGCAGATCTGGAGTCCTTCTTGTCTCACCTGTCTCCATCTGCTCAGAGCGACATTTCCCGGTTGATCACGGATAACCTATTGCTTTTTTTCTGATCACCCCCGTCAAACGTCTGTATTGTGCCATGATATCGAGGTTGAAGGTCATCCTCCCATACGGCAACATGCATATCGGGTAAACCCCGTCAAGCGAGCGTTGATGTACAAAGAGGTCACATATCTTATGGAACAGGGTCTTGCTGTTCCTAGTAATAGCGCGTGGAGCTCTCCGTGTGTGGTTGTGCCAAAACCAGACAATACACCCCGGTTTTGTACAGACTATCGTAAAATTAATGCTGTTACCAAAGCCGACTCTTTTCCTCTTCCTCGGATGGAGGACTGTATTGACCGGGTGGAATCTGCTCGCTTTGTGTCAAAGTTGGACCTGTTAAAGGGTTATTGGCAGGTTCCGTTAACGCCCCGGGCTTCTGAAATCTCTGCGTTTGTGACTTCCGATCACTTTCTGCAATACACCGTCATGCCTTTTGGGTTGCGTAACGCCCCTGCTACCTTTCAGCGTCTCATGCAGTCAGTGTTGGCTGGAGTGGGGAACTGCGAGGCATATCTTGATGATGTGGTGGTGTATTCATCAACGTGGCCTGAGCATTTGGAGACTTTATCATTGGTTTTTGGTCGGCTTTGTGCTGCTTCTCTTACACTAAATCTAGCTAAATGCGAATTTGGTAAGGCCACCGTCACTTATTTGGGAAAGCAGGTGGGACAGGGGCAGGTACGTCCTGTAAGTGCCAAGGTGCAGGCAATTCTTGATTTTCCTGCCCCGCAAACAAAGCGGGCTTTGCGCCGGTTTCTTGGGATGTGTGGCTATTACCGGGGATTTTGTAAGAACTTTTCTGATGTGGTTGCTCCCCTCACAAAGTTGGTTAGTCCCCTGGTAAGGTTCATGTGGTCTCCTGTATGTCAGGCTGCATTTGATTCAGCTAAGGCACTTTTGTGCAGCGCCCCTGTACTCTCGGCTCCAAATTTTGTGCGTCCCTTTAAGTTGGAAGTTGATGCCAGCGGGTGCGGTGCTGGTGCTGTCCTCTTACAAGAGGATGAGCGTGGTATAGATCATCCTGTTTCCTATTTTCGAAGATGTTTAATCGACATCAGATCAACTATAGCACCATTGAGAAGGAAGCCCTTGCTTTGTTGTTTGCGTTACAACACTTCGAGGTGTATATTGGTTCAAGTACAGAACCTGTTAAGGTTTTTACTGACCATAATCCACTGGTGTTTCTCGCTCAAATGCGTAACGCAAACCAACGGCTCATGCGCTGGTCTCTCTTGCTACAGGACTTTAACTTGGAGATTTGCCACAAGCGAGGGGCTGATAATGTGATCGCGGATGCTCTGTCTAGATCAGGTTCTCCTTGAAGTCAAACAATGTAGGGGATTGTTTGATTCTTTGGGTGTGGGGGTGTTATGTCTGTCGTATTGCTTATGCAAATCTGAGTGTGCAGGTGCCAGGCCGTGATTGGTGGACACTCCCATTGCCCTGCTGGGATTGGTCATCGTTGGAGCAGGGTGCTATAAAGCCTTCATCTGGAGATCAAGGAGCTCACTCATCTTCTCCTCATCCCAACCAGCAGCAGGATATCCAGGAGTATGTAAGGGTGGGCCGCCAGTTTCTTTGGTTTGTTTCTCTTGTGTTTGTAGTCAGGGAGGTAAGTGAATTGTATTTTTCTTTCTGTTGATTTTGGTAGGTTAGATTTGGTATTGCAGATATGTTTTGTTTGTTATTTTGGCCTTGGCCCACCCTGAATTAATCAATACTCCTGTCATTTCAGCATTTGACCTAGTAGTTGCTTTGTTGTAAATAAACCTTGATTGTGCTGATAATTCAACTGTCTCCGTGGCTGCTTGGGATTTGAGGAAGATGAGTCACTTTCATGTTGTGTCTCAGTTACCCCTAGGCGGGGCATAACAGCAGGCTTTTCTGCCAGTTGCATTGTTGATTTACCGCACTCAGGTTGGTGTCATTGTTTGTTGTTTTACATTGTTGTACATTTGCTGATATTTAGGCTACTGTGTTTATTTGACAAGTTGCTGATAAACATCCAGAATTTGGTCATTATTGTTCAGTGTTTGTCCTTGTATTACGGTATTACACCTTGTATACCAGTATAAGGTACATTTTGTGTTCTTTTAGTTCCTTACTGGCATTTATGGGATATTTCTTGCCAGGCAAGATTTTTGTGATAAAAGGATTTAAAAGCCTGTCCCAAATAAACGCCTGGTCCCAAATAAATGCCTGGTCCCAAATAAACGCCTGGGTCTGTTCATGATTGAAACAATTAAACGCCCCGGCTATCATTTGGTGTTTTACAGTAAAAAGTTTTCAACCATGAAATTTACAGTTTCTAAAAAGCATAGGCTACTGTATTTACTTATACATGTTCACCATATATGTACTGCATTCCATTTACCTCAGAACTGGGAAGTGGGAACTGGGGGGTGACGTCACAACCGACCAACTTGCGTTCCAGTTCACTGGTCGGAAAACTAGTTAGCAGCCTAGCAAAACAACATGTTTGCTAAGGCTATGTAGTTCACATATACCACATGAAAAATGTGAATTACACTACAGTAGCTTCCCCCTACATCTATATAAACCAATACTACGTGTATGACTGATTTAATGCAACAAAATATTAGTAACAAGTGTAAATAAAAGCAACATTACAGGAGCCTCTAAAACTGCTAACACTGGGCACGGCCATCTTTAAATCTGAACTTGGAGTTGCGAGGATTGTACGACTTTCCGAGTGGGAAATCCAACTTCAGGGGGCTGTTCCAGTTTAAACTTCCTACTCGGAATTTCCGACTTCTGAGTTCAAATGGAACACAGCAATTATTACGGTAGTTTACTGCAAAATAGTTGACATTCTGCCGTTGTTTTTAGGGAACATTACTGTAATTTTCATAGTACTTTACTTTAAATAACACTGTATTTAACCTTGTAATTCAGTTCTATAACGCCATTCTGTAATGTCTTATACATAGTCACCATATTTTTTATGGAAAAATCCTGGCACCCACAGCTGAAGTAGTTTACTAAAAATATACAGTTTTTTTTTTGTTGTTTGTTTGTTTGTTTTTTACAAACCATACCTTGTACTGATCAGGAAATAGTTTCCTTCACCAGATGTCAGGATACTGCAAGACACATCTGATATATAAAAAAAGTTTCTACAGGATTTTTTGTGCTGCAAGGTTATGGATGCTTGAATAGAGCCTCAAGCTTTATTGGGGATTTTATCCACCTTATTCCTTGCCCCCATGAGTTCTTGCGTGAAATATGCGACCGACTTCCGGTTCAACCGGAACCGGCGTTTACTTATATGCTAGATGTTTGCGCTACTCCACTTTCTACAAACTTTTTAGGTAAACTATATGGGAACATCAGCTGTCAAGCGGCTTCTCGTTTGTACTTGATCAGAATGTGCGGGTCACAATACGTGATTGGAAAAAAATCTCGAGTTAATTAGTTCACTTTCGTCGAGTGGTGCTAGTTGGATATGCCAGATTACAGCAACTATGCTAAGCTAAGCTAAAGTCAGTGCTGCCAGATTCAGAGAATGACAGGGTTGGCTAGAAAACGCTTCTGCTCACTTGTCCAACTCAGGGGACTGCGGGGGGAGGCTGAATTTCACCCAGGGGTGGCATATACCTTTAAGATTAAGGCCCATTAAAGCCCCCACAATACACAATGCATTTTAATGAAAAGTTTGGACAGAAACATTTAAAAAACATAAAAGTACTGTAAAATGTTGTAGAGTTTTAATTAGATAACAGACAGTTTAATAGTTAGTACAATTGAATGCATTTTGTCAGACAATAGAGCTTCAGTTCACAATATTAAAGACACACAATGGAACTTTTTGCAGTTTTCTCAGTGACGCGCCCCCTATTGGCGGCTAAACTAGCATCCATCTTGCATCGTACCTGTACTGTGATTCACTCCAGCCAGTAAAAGACAGTCTTATCTTGACTCTTGTTCTGTCCCTTCCTCTCTTCCTCCGGTAATGTTTCCTTGCGTTTCTTTACCAAATCTGACATGATGCGGTGTTCAAAACACTTGCGGTGTTGATACCTAGTTTACATCTGGTTGCTAGTAAGTGACACGGTGCTGCAACCAATAGTCGGCTGCAACGTCACGGTCGCGTCCTGGATGGGAATCTTACATACAGCTGTTTCTGAGCCCCTGGTCGCTCTGGGCACTGACAGCTCGAAAATGCACAAAACGAATGTTGGTGTGCCATCGAAAACGAGTCAGAAACATATTTTTAAGGTCTAAAAGTTACGTTGTGTGTCTTTAATGTTTGAGTCTAGTATTAGATTTAATTGTCCACTAAAATCCATTCAAATAAAGAAAATGTTACTTTTTGGAGCAATTTTTGTAATGCGACCAAATTGCGATTAATCAAGATTAATTCATCATGTCAATAATTAATTTGATTAATTTTTAATGGAGTCCCACCCCTAATTTATACTTTTCCCTAAGCCTTTATTCAGTATTTTAACAGGGCGATGCTATTGTCTCTGTCTGCAGCACTTCAGGATGAGATCTGGCATATTTCAAATTCCACAATGCTACAAACAGAAGCAGGCTCGCAATCACATTTTACCTTGATGTTCTAATGAAATGAATTGATGTCAGAACTGCTGATTAAAGGCTTATGAAGAACAGTGATGACATGTTAATTATCTGATGAGGCCCTGACCGCAGATTAGGACTCAGATGTTTTCAACTACCCAGAGAGTATACACTTGGGCAACAGGGTTTATTTCCAGTTGTTGTATGGCTGTGGGGATTGAAAACAACAAATTAGCACCATACACCAACAAACACATCACTTATTTAACAGTCCTTGCTAATTAGGAAAATTAAAGTCAAAAGAGGAATGAAAAAGCCCCAAAGGCACTTTATTACACACTGTTTGATTGCTATTCTGTTTTTTCCCCACACAGTATACAGTGTAGTTGACAATACCAATAAAGTGAAATAACTTTCCCCGTCTGTATCATGTCCTTTACGTGATAACACATTTAGCAGCAGATCTATTGGATATTTCCTCTCCAATTTTCACAGAAAGAGACAAAGATGTGTGTGTTTGAAGACCCACAAAATTTGTTTCCTGTCTTTCCTTCTCATATGGCCCTTTATTTAAACAGATTAAACTCCTAAACTGTTATATTTTTCATGAAAAACGTCTGAATTTAAGCACAGAATTGGATGGAGCAGCTGATGTGGAGATGTTTTCACAAAGTGTAAGACAGAAAGTGAATAAGATATGTCATAGGCAGGGGATCTGAGACATTTTTTTGATCAAACTGAAAGCTGAAAGTCTCCTTTTAAGCACACATCCACAGCGGTTTGGATAGACGGTCAGCTGGTAAGAAAGGCAATCACTGAGATGTAGTCCGCACAGCTAAATGCTGTTATTATGCTGATGGCAAAGATGAATCAGACAAATGTATGGAGCTGAAAAGAGTGAGACAGGCCATATAAGACTGAAAAGAGAGTTGAAAGCTGCTATTACAGGAATAACACTAAAAAGAGAGAAGAAAGGAAAATCAATCACATCTTCTTGAGTCTTGACCAAAGCTGTCAGGCAGGTGGTCAGTCAGTGACACGCCCAATGAAACAGGAGAACTGAGAGATGGTTTTAGGAGCGATCTGCACTGCTGACTGGAGGCTGTGATGATGAGCTACCAGTCCACAGCTTATTATTACCTGACTAATTACATTGGCTACCTCAGGCTGGCAGCCCTCCGCCTGTATTCATAATCAAAGCTAAATTAAACTATTAACTGAATTAATGGTGCAGTGGTGTGTGTTGTGTCAGCTCACAACAGAGAGCATGATGTGTGTGTGTGTGTGCTTTTATTATTTTTCAAGGTGTATTGTGTACAGTGATGGTGGGAAAGCCGGGGGGAGGGGGGCATTCATGAGTGACAAACAAAGCAGGAAAGCCAGGTCCTCCTGGCTTCTCTGTTGAATGATGGATGTAAAGGTCTAAACATAAATGGAATATGTGCGCATGTTTTTACATTTTTATAATTGCTCTTTGGTGCCAAGCACATGGTGCACGGATAATAAAGCTGTTAACATGACTAAATCTCACATGCGCGCTCTGATAATGCCTGAGTTAATGATACGCATGGCACGCAGGTGCAGCAATAATGCTGTGATTAACAGTACCAATGCTTCACACAGTTTTGCACTGATATTTCTAAAAGGAGAGATCAACATCTAAGATGTAACATACACTCAGAAAATGTTAGGGATATTCAGCTTTTGGTTATAATTACAGGAAAATGTAAAATATTCACAACTTATTGATATTGTATCAAGAATGTTGGACATTTTTAGGATGAGGACATCCCATTTCTAATCCATGAGGTTCAATATGATGTTGGTTCACCTTTCTAGAACAGCTTCAACTGTTCCGGGAAGGCTGTCCACAAGGTTTAGGAGTGTTTATGGGAATTTTTGACCATTCTTCCAGAAGTGCATGTGAGAGGTCACACACTGATGTTGGACAAGAAGGCCTGGCTCTCAGTCTCCACTCTAATTCATCCCAAAGGTGTTCTATCGGGTTGAGGTCAGGACTCTGTGCAGGCCAGTCCAATTCATCCATACCAGACTCTGCATCCAGGTCTTTATGGACCTGCTTTGTGCACTGGTGCACTGTCATGTTGGAAGAGGAAGGGGCCAGCTCCAAACTGTTCCAACAAAGTTGGGAGCATGGAATTGTCCAAAATGTCTTGGTATGCTGAAGCATTCAGAGTTCCTTTCACTGGAACTAAGGGGCCAAGCCCAGCTCCTGAAAAACAACCCCACACCATAATCACCCCTCCACCAAACTTTACACTTGGCACAATGCAGTTAGACAAGTTCTGTTCTCCTGGCAACCGCCAAACCCAGACTCCTCCACCAGATTGCCAGGTGGAGAAGTGTGATTCATCACTCCTGAGAGTGGTAGCTGCTCTAGAGCAGCCACCACTGCTCTAGAGTCCAGTGGCAGCTGCTTTCCACCACTGCATCCACGCCTTGCATTGCACTTGGTGATGTATGGATGGATGCTGCTGCTCCACCATGGAAACCCATTCCATGAAGCTCTCTGCGCACTGCTCTTGAGCTGATCTGAAGGCCACATAAAGTTTGGAGGTCTGTAGTGATTTACTGCAGAAAGTTGGCCACCTCTTTGCACTATGCGCTTCAGCATCCGCTGACCTCACTCCATCATTTTTCGTGGCCGACCACTTCATGCTGAGTTGCTGTCGTTCTCAAACACTTCCATTTTCTTAGAATACAGCTGACAGTTGACTGTGGAATAATTAGGAGTGAGGAAATTTCACAATTGGATTTGGTGCACAGGTAGCATCTTATCACAGTTCCACGCTGGAATTCACTGAGCTCTGAGGCGACACATTCTTTCACAAATGGTTGTAAAAACAGTCTGCATGCCGAGCTGCTTTATTTATACATCTGTGGCCATGGACAGAGATTAAAATACCTGATTCTGAAAACTTGGATAGGTGAGCAAATACTTTTGTCGATATAGTGCATCTATTGTCCACTTTCCAAGTGCTGTGAACAAAAACCAACTAAATAGATGCTGTGCAGAAGCGTGCATCATACCACTTCGTTTTTAACTTTGTAAGAGTGACTGAACGTACAGTCACATTATTTCCAGGATGGATTTCTTTAAAACATTGTGTTTCAACTTGACTAAACACAATATTTTACTCAAATGAATCCAGTATTTATGAAGCTTTTCATTTTTAATCTATGATTACAGTTTAAAGGCTTCAGATAGAATGGGCATCTTTCTAATCAAGAGAGACAAGCCATTATTCCTACCAGTCATATTGTTTGGCTTCAATCAACGTTTGTGTACTGCAGATAGACTTTAGCAACTGTTTAATATGTGGCAATTATTCGGAGTCCTTCCTTCAATGCATTTGCATAATATTGCTTAATCAAATATGACTTCTCATTTACGGTTGAGCTTATAAATGGGAGTCCTGCATGGAGCGAATGGGATCAGGCTTGCTCATGCACACTGCCCATTGAGCTGGAATGATTCAAAGGACATTACATCTGTCATACTTTACAAAGCGCTATTGCTTGAAAAAAAAAAAAAAGACAATACAGAAAAGCCTATCACACGCCCCGTAGAAAATAATTAATCGAGCAAACATGCATTAGGAAACAGACGGGAGAGGTTTTGCGCTATAAACCATATGGACTGATTAGATGTTTGGCAATTTTGTAAGCTGACTCTATATGAGTGGGTGGTATGCAACGGTATGAAGGCAGGTTTGCTGCCTGCAAATCTGCCTTTAAGGCCTCCCTCTCTCTCTCTCTCTCTCTCTCTCTCTCTCTCTCTCATTCAGCTTTAGTTTGAATCCCTTAGATGTGTTTATAGATCACATTTAGTCCCCATGTCCTGTTTGTCTGGTGCCAGCTTGTGTGTTTTGTGTATCCATAGCTTGTATTTGTCCGTCATGCTTGCACTGTGGTTCATTTTTGTTTGCCTCCCCGTCCCCAGGGGCCCACCGGATGCTCCAAAGTACAGCAAAGACAGGTGCAACATATTAGAAATTTGGCCCCGACTTGCATAAGCAGACTAGAAAGTAATGAATATCCATCCATAACAAATAGCACAACAGAGGGGGTGATAGTGAGGATGGAGAGGAGGGAAAAAAGGATTTCTCCATTTCAACGGATCAACGACTTTCCAATTTTAACACAATTCTCATTTAGAATTCAGACGGGAATGCGGCAAGATATTAATTTGGTGAAATCAACAGAGAAATTGGGTCACCTGGGAGCTGTTCATTTATGCAGACAAAACAAATGAGTAATTTAAAAAGCAGAAAGAGAGAAGAGGAGGATGAAGAAAATTATATAAGAGCAGGAATGTAATGAATGCAAAGAGAAGAACAGACAGAAATGTTTATGTAAACTTGTGTATAAACAGAGATATTACAAGAAGGTTGGCGGAGAGAAGCGGAGAGAAAGTGGGATGTTAGATTGACTTTGGAAGCTAATAAAATTGGCAGACCCTGAGTTTGCATTCATTGCAACACATTTGCAATGAATGTAAACTAATGTCTGCAGTGTGGGGCTCAATCAGACTTTAAAGAGGAGAGTGGAGGTCAGGGTCACAGTTGCATTTAGCTCATTTCGGTTGAGAATGATTGCCTTTCTGTGGACAGACGCACACAAACATCATTTCACAAGCAAGCGCGCTCTCAGATAGAATCCTGTTTTGAATAGATTATGCAAATGAGCTGCAAAGTATGTTGGGCTCGCAAAATAGACGGAGTGACAGTAGCTGCAAGTTAAGAGAGTATTGGTTATTCAGGTTAATGAAGTATTGACTGAATTGACTGTAGAATCCAGAGGTTTAAGAAAGAATACAGAACAGTAGATGCTGCGAATGAAAAAACAGTTTATTTGCCAATGGTTAAAATTCATGCACAGCCTCAAAGATGAAGGCAAAATGTTATTTTAAGCAATGTAAAAAAGACTGGGGCCTTATTTTTGTTCTGTACAATTTTAAACTGAAAAAAAAAACAGTGAGCTGTGCAAAAATTTGGTCACCCTTGTAAACTTGAGCCCCTGAAGTACTTGTTATGGCTTTGGCTTACTCCTAATCAGTCTTAGGAAAGGTAAGGCAATGCAGATTTCAAAGACTTATTGAAAGATTAACTTTTTCCATACATTCAGCAGCTGTTGGCTCATCTTCTGTTTCAAACTCAGAAAAGTAAAATAATTGATGTCCACAAAGTAGGACAATAGCGTGAAGGGACAGCAAAGGATTTCTAAGGGTAGGGTCACATGGACACTTTTGTCACAGTTAAAACGTTCTCAAGTCCAGAAAAGGGATTAGATCCGTATTTTTTGTGCCATGTTACTGCACCAAAAGTCCGGGACAGTTGTCAGAATGGAACAGTTGGAAGAAGCCGTCTGCACGATTGGAAAGTCTGGAACGTTTGACGCAAGGGGGGCAGGAAGGGAGAGAGGGAAAAAGGGTTGGTGTTGGAGCTGGTGCTCTCTTGGTCAGCATGCTGTGCTGCACTGACGAGGGGCCGTTCTTTATTTCAACATTTAACAAAGAACATTTACACAAACGTCAACTACAACGCATGTACGTGCATAGATTGTCTATTAGTGACAGACATCGCACTCTAACAGGTGTTGACACCACCAGCTGGACTGGAGTTTTGCCGTCTCTTTCTGTTTGCGTCACAGTGTGATGATGACAGTTTTGTCCTCAAAACGTTTCAGAAAATAACCATAAGACCGCTGTCGGACACCTGCTGGGAGAATCCAGATCGTTTGTTTGAGGGAACCTGTGAGACCGTGCCCTAAATGTTTATTGTAAGGTGGTTGACTTAACCCATGGTAGTGGACAGAAACAAAGTCAATTGGTCTCAAGATTTTTTTTGTTGGAGAGCTGTCGGCAGCTACTGGCACACTGCCTGACATTTGTGTGGGGATCAGTCGTGCTATTAACACTCAGACTCTGGCGTTGCACGAGCTTCATCACAAGCTAGATGTCATTCAGGCCCAGCTTGGCACGCTGGCTGCGGTTCCGAACCTCGTCCGCGAAGTGGGTACATCTGTGGAGAGGTTGGCACGGCTCCTGGAAAATAGACCCCTGATTCGGCCGATTGATGTTGCCATGGAGACGTGTTAAGGACTCAAGGCAGACACCACCATGTCTGACCTGTTTCAAAACATCTTCTGCTATCTGCTTTGGCGACCCTGACGAGAGGCCTGTGTTTGGCTTAACACGGGCTGTCTCTGCAAACTCCCCGAGAAAGTTATGCGAATGGACTCTCAGCATCCCTCCCTGTTCCCTCCCCCGCACATCTCTCATGGGAAGTGGACCACCTGGCCAGCACCCCCAAGGCCACCATAACATCTGTGGACAGAGACTGGGTGTGAACTCAGGCAGGTTCACAGCCTCACACGCACACGCATCCACGGACACGCAAGATCACTGCACACCTCCCCTTAAGACTCAACACCCCCGCCGTACCTCCTCTTTTTCCCACCTTTCTGGACAGACTGGGCCCGGAGGGTGCCTGAGCGTCCCTGCTCGGCTGTCTGGAGGGGACACACCTCCTTTCTGCCCACAGTGTGTCTTCATGTTGTGATTGCCTGAGTTCATGCTTCTATGTATTGGTGTGTCTTTTTTTTTGTCTCCCAGGTCTCCACCTGTGTACGTGGAGAGTTTGGAGACCTCTTTTTTTACCACCTACCCATCTTTCCTCATGTCACCGTTTTCTTTCTGCAAAGGTGCGCCCTGCGAGGGGCTGCTTGACCACGGTCTGCCTGATCCTGTCTTATGTTTTTTTGTCTGTCTTGGACGGGTTGTACTGAAACATGAATTTCCCCTCGGGGATCAATAAAGTATCTTTGATTTGATTTGATTTGATAATATTTGTAAAAATTCTGTGTTTTAAAGGAGTGATGGCACAGCAGTATAAACCATTTCATGTACTTGATATTGCTGCATTCTCCAAAGAAAAACAATGTCACTTTTTTTCAGGACGGGACGAGATTGTTTTGACACGCCAGATTTCTGTCCTCACTTAAAGGGTTAGGTATGGTAATGATATGATCTTCCAAGAGACCAAGCTGTAGAGTTGTTGGGATCAACATTTATATCGGCTAGGGATGTAATAATTTTATTGCAAAAACATGCAGTACGTCTGATCAATAATGCAGGCTAGTATGATCACACCGTTGTTTCTAAAGTCAGATACTGAGACTTATTGATATATTTCAGTATAAAGCAAACAATGAATGTACAAGGCAAAAACAAATTCACTACCTGTAACTTCACAAAGATTTTTTTCTGTCTGACAGAGAAGGGAAATATGACTATTGATGACTGAATAAATAAATAAAAGAACTACAACTACTACTACTACTACTAAAGATAAGACCAGGAAGACAAAAATATCTTCCACAAAGTTTACTTGCAGGCTAACTGACACCCATGCATGGTTACCAAAGACATTTAAATTCAGGAAAGGTGCTCCACTGATCCACTTTGCACCTAGATCTGCTTAAATATGATCCTCATGAAAGAATCATCAGGAAAATGTCCTTGCCATAAAAATCTGCAAGGCCTCAGAGGAGCATGCAAAGCTGTGCAAGAGTGTCGCAGGATTGTGGGCATTTTGCAGATAGAATGACAAATTTCTCCAAGCAAGAGCTGAAAGACTCCTGGCTGTGCTCCTAAAAGCCTTAACACGCTGCGATACTTGATATACTGAGAAGTGACCATGCAGGGTTTTAGCTTGGGGCCCTTCTGGATATTTTCAAACAATCAAAGGTGGAAATACATTTTAAAAAATCTGAGATTAAAAAAAGAAATCTGCCAAGGAGGTTATGTTTTTGGCATTGTTGGGTTGTCTGTCTGTCAGCAACTTAATGGAAAATTTTCTGGATGGATTGACCTGAAATTGTCACCAGTTGTGTGTCTCAGCCCAGGGACGAACCCATTAAATTTTGGGGGTGATCCAGATCACCTTCTGGATCCAGGAATGTTTTGAAGGATTCTCTATCATTGTGAGATAGTCCATATTTTAGGAATTTTTGCATATAACTCCATACAAACAGCCCGAGTGTTTGGATTGATTGGATTGTAATTATTTCCCAATCACTTTATTTACAGTATATAGCACATTTAAACAACAGAATGCCTCCAAAGTGCTGCACAAAAGTAAAATTTCAAGAAAAATTGAAAAAAAAAAAAACAAGGATGATAACACAGAATATAAAAAAAAAACCCTAAAAAACATTAAAAATAAATAAATAAAACAAAATAATACAGAGGACAACACAACCCATGCAATGTTGAAAGTCATGGAATAAAAATGCGTCTTAAAAATGCCACCGTCTGAAGGACTTTTGGAGACATGTAAGGACAGGGTTTCAGTAGTCTAGTCTACTGAAGGTAAATGCAGAATTCCTGGTGAGACACCTTTAATCCTAAATATGTTCTAGAAGTGATAAAAGCTATGTGATTAATCACGATTAAACTTTTTGACAGCCCTGGTATTTTTATTTAATTATTTTTTCATTTGATATTACTTTATATGTTGTTTTGTGGTGTGTGTAAATAAAGATTCTTGTTCTTGTTCTTCTTTTCCTTCTTCTAATCAATATTATTATTGGTCATCTTGGACGGGTTGTACTGGAAATATGAATTCCCCGGGATCAAAAAATATCTTTGATTTCTCTTTCATAATAATAATAATAATAATAATAATAATAATAATAATAATAATAATAATATTATCATCATAACCGTTGTTTTTACAAAGTTTTACAGTAAGAAATGCACATTAAATAGTTTGTGACTGTAAAGGTAGATTAATTGCTTTTCTATAAAGTCTTTTCCCTCTTGTTTCCTCTGTAGGATAGTCCACTGATCCTCCAGTCTGACAGAAATGTGACTGTCAATGCGAGGAACGATCAGGGACAACTGACCGGTCAGCTAACTGTGGGTAAGACATGTGCACTGAAACATCCTCTCATCTTCCTCTGGCAGCACCAGTTTCCTCCTAAACAACCTCCAAAGCAAATAATTTATTGGACAGTTAGATGTATGGCTTTCTTTGTACTTAAATTCCTAAATGCATTTCCCTCCTTTGTGATTACCAAATCTGTTTTCATTAGTGTATCTCACTGAGGCTGACAGCCCTGTTGTTTCTTAACTAAATCATGTTTTCCAAGCTCTTATTGGATTAGTGAGGACCCAGTGTCTGACAGAAGATGTCACTCAAAGGACATATGATACATTACATGATTATTTTCGAGGGCTTGGTAAACCATTTAGAAGCATGGAGAAAATTTTGATTTAACATTAAAGATACAGTTAAAAAATGTACATTTGAATGAGTGAACATACATATAAGGAAATTCCATATAAACATTGAGCTTTTTGCACACTGATATTTCCCTACTGTAGGAAGATCAGGTTCAATGTCAGTTACTGTAGTCGTGGTTTACAGTAGCAGTGTTATCAGTCAGCTTCGGCTTTTGATAAAAACATGGGATGAAAGAAAGAAAAGACAAGTAAAAATTTACTGGAAAATCAAGAAAGGTGTCAAAATTTCAGAGATGCAAAGAAACGGTTAATGGCTGGTGATAATGTGGTGAAGGAGAGAGGGTGAAAAGCACTCTCAGATGTAGAGCTTGTTATGAGACTCAACAATGACGAGTTCCAAGTGCTCTGTTGAGTGTGCTGCTACTGAGGTACATTACAGTTTTGTACAATTATTTTAACACTTGCCTCAATACCATTTTCACTGTTGCAAAACACTTAACACAGCATGCTTTCAAACACACACTTGAACATCAGTTAACCTTTGGTGCAAAATGCACAGCAGCCCCCGACACACTTCATAATTCACTCATGCTGTCATAAAAATGAAACATGTTGTCACCCTGCTATACAACGGGGGCACAAAATGTTCAGAGAGCTTAAAATGTAAACGAAGATACTTGAATCCACTTATAAAATATTAGTATGTTGTTATTATAATACCAAAGTTACACAGTTTAAAGCAGGAATTCATGTTTCCACAGATACACTGAATTCACACACATTTCAGTCAATCAAAAAAAAAAAGGAATGTTTTTGCTTGACAGGAAAATATAGACTATTCCAGCCAAACACCACAACTAGACTGTCCGCCATCGCTTAGGGAACATATCTGTACATGTGTAATAAGAACAGATGAGAGTCGAACTATCTCCTTAATAATATCGAGGAAATCTGCAGATTTGCAGATTCCTTGGTTGTTGGAACAGCAGTGGAAACTTTAATTATGGTAATAAGTGAATGAGAAGGTCACAGACATTTATTTCATAAAGATTTCTGCTGTCTGTAAAAAAAAGTGAACAGTGCTGCTGTCTGTCCACTGATGTTCAAATCGGGGAGGAATACCGGACACCCAGAGGAGGAATGATGTCATGGCAGAGAAAACTCTGGATTTTACTCCCAACAACAAAAACACTCATGACCGCTCATTCTGACACTATGGGCCGGATCTATCAAAGGTTTGCGTGTATTAAAACGTGAGCTATCTGCACACCCAAAAAATGTGCAAACTGATCTATTAATAAACCTGTACCGTTTGATAGTAAGTGACGTGGTGTGCACCCCATAGTCGGCTGCAATGTCACAGCCCGGATGCAAAATTGACACAGTTTCTGAGCCTCGGGACACCGCTGGGCAGTGATGGTTCGAAAAATGCACATAATGAATGTTGGTGTGCCATCAAAACAAGTCATAAACGCATATTTTTTGAGGTCTAAAAGTTACATTGCGTGTCTTTAAAATCAGTTTCTGGAGACAAATAAGAGTTTACATTAATGCACTGATGTGAAAATAATATCTCAGAATAACTTCTATCTCCACATAACATACCTGCAGGTTATTACCTTAGATGACTGTCCAACATTGTAAATCCAGATATTCACGCTGCTTTTCATCTTGGTAGAAATGAGGTAATCAGGACGAGTTCCCTAAGCAATGGCGGCATGGCGCAACACACAGAACGCTTCTTGGATTAGTCTATATAAAACAAAAGTGAATTTGTTTAGCACTTGTCAGTTCAAAAGCCTAAAGCTCCACGTGATTAAAGTGTGTAATACAAATAGAATATAAATAGGTTAAAAAACAGGAAAGAATAAAATGCTATTACAGTGAGTTACAATTACAGGAAGTGCAGAATTATAAGGCAAATGAGTATTTTGACCACATCATCCTCTTTATGCATGTTGTCTTGCTCCAAGCTGTATAGGCCCAAAGCCTACTACCAATTAAGCATATCAGATGATGTGCATCTCTGGAATTAGAGAGGGGTGTGGTTTAATCACATCAACACCCTATATCAGGTGTATTAGGCAAACATAATTATGAGGCAACTTAACAATAAACAAATATATACCCATTTCAATTATTTATTTTCACCAGGGAAACCAATATAACAGCTCAACATTCACAAATATACATTTCTGACATTCAAAAAGAAAAAAAAAACAAATCAGTGACCAATATAGCCACCTTTCTTTGCAAGGACCCTCAAAAGCTGCCATCCATGGATCCCATCAGTGTTTTGATCTGTTCACCATCAACATTGTGTGCAGCAGCAACCACAGCCTCCCAGACACTGTTCAGAGAGGTGGACTGTTTTCCCTCCTTGTAAATCTCACATTTGATGAGGGACCACAGGTTCTCTATGGGGTTCAGATCAGGTGAACAAGGAGGCCATGTCATTAGTTTTTCTTCTTTTAGACCCTTTCTTGCAGCCACGCTGTGGAGTACTTGGATGCGTGTGATGGAGCATTGTCCTGCATGAAAATCATGTTTTTCTTGAAGGATGCGGACTTCTTCCTGTACCACTGCTTGAAGAAGGTGTCTTCCAGAAACTGTCAGTAGGACTGGGAGTTGAGCTTGACTCCATCCTCAACCCGAAAAGCCCCCACAAGCTCATCTTTGATGATACCAGCCCATACCAGTACCCCACCTCCACCTTTCTGGCGTCTGAGTGGGACTGGAGCTCTCTGCCCTTTACCGATCCAGCCACGGGCCCATCCATCTGCCCCATCAAGAGTCACTCTCATTTCATCAGTCCATAAAACCTTAGAAAAATCAGTCTGAGATATTTCTTGGCCCAGTCTTGACGTTTCAGCGTGTGTGTCTTGTTCAGTGGTGGTGGTTTTTCAGCCTTTCTTATCTTGGCCATGTCTCTGAGTATTGCACACCTTGTGCTTTTGGGCACTCCAGTGATGTTGCAGCTCTGAAATATGGCAAAACTGCTGGCAAGTGGCATCTTGGCAGCTGCAGGCTTGACGTTTCTCAGTTCATGGGCAGTCATTTTGCGTTTTGGCTTTTCCACACGTTTCTTGCGACCCTGTTGACTATTTTGAATTAAACGTTCGATTGTTCGAAGATCATGCTTCAGAAGCTTGGCAGCTTTAAGAGTGCTGCATCCCTCTGCAAGATATCTCACTATTTTTGACTTTTCAGAGCCTGTCAAGTCCCTCTTCTGACCCATTTTGCCAAAGGAAAGGAAATTGCCTAACAATTAAGTTTGCTTAATACACCTGATATAGGGTGTTGATGTCAGTAGACCACAGTCCTTCTCATTACAGAGATGCA
This sequence comes from Atherinomorus stipes, assembly GCA_023101725.1. Classification (NCBI taxonomy): domain Eukaryota; kingdom Metazoa; phylum Chordata; class Actinopteri; order Atheriniformes; family Atherinidae; genus Atherinomorus; species Atherinomorus stipes. The sequence goes on along the minus strand of JALJCO010010038.1, from coordinate 59,331 downwards.
CAAAACCTGATATGCTTAATTGGTAGTAGGCTTTCAGCCTATACAGCTTGAAGTCAGACAACATGCATAAAGAGGATGATGTGGTCAAAAAACTCATTTGCCTTATAATTCTGCACGCCCTGTAAAGGGATACCATGTAACTTTTGGCCACTAGAGGGACTAAACCTATAACTTCCTACAGGCCACAGAACTGTTGTTAAATGAATCAGTCTCTATCCATGTTTTGGAATTGTGTTTGCAGACCACTTTGATCAGCCGACATGCATCAAGTGCTGTATGTTGACCCCAGAAGTCATCTATTATTACCTACATTAGGCTAATGTTTGGGTCAGGAGTTACACAGTATCCTATGAGCTGTTAAACAATGATAAAGGTGATCCTGAGGGAATGTTGCAGCTGTTATCAGGAAGAAGAAAGACATCAAATTTAAGTCATAATTTACTTCTAACCAGCTAAAAGAGGGATCAGATGGTGGCAAAGATAATGCTGATAAAAAAAAAAAAAAGTCTGGTTAAAGGCTGAGTCAGTGATTCAAATGTCTCCTTGTGATTCATTTTCTGGGAAGAATACAAAGTGTTTTAGATGTGTACACTGGACAGCCTTACATGCATTATGCATGATATGACATTCTAAGGGTTATCAAAACATCCTTGAATTAGAGCAGGCATGGGGGACTTATCCTACGATGCTAGAACCATTCCTTGCCTTGCTGTGCACAGTTCTACTGAACTGACAGATAAACTACATCATTTCCATCAGAAATATTTACATGAGTGTTTTCTGGGAGCTCAGCAGCAGAGACAATGTGGGGAAGTAGCTATTGGAAAGACTCAAAAAGAGAAGCAAAAAAGCTCAGATTCACCAGGTCCTCAATATGAAATATGCTTTATTCAAAAGCTGTGTGTGTTAAAGTTTATAGCTACAACTTTTTCATCAAAATATAAACAGAAAATACATCTACAGAAGGTCTAAAGGGGTTCAGCACAAAATTATTAGGTTTTTTTATAGCATATAAATAATTGTTTTATCAATTTTGACAGTACTAAAAAATAAATATTTACATCTGATTATCATGCCAACATCAGGATTCTTCACTGTTAGCATTAGCTCCGCAGTTGCTAGCTTGATTGCCTTTTGTGAAATAGCATCTTCCTTACATTTCTCAAATTACAGCAGACAAAAACCGAAGCAGGATGAGGGGAAGGTAGCAAAGGGGCTCAAAAGGCTTATACTACAGTCCCACAGGGTAGGCCTAAACATTTCATGACAAATCTTTATTTATTTTACTAAAGTTGCTAAATGTGTTTACAATAGGAACTCATTTATGCTGGATACCTATTTTTTATGCTAACCAACCGTAGTCAAGAAAAACAAAAAGGCAGCTGATCTGAACCAGCTGGTTAGCGCGTTGGTAGCAGAGTGATATGACAAGGATTTAACTTGCTGAACTACATGTGCACATTTATGAAAATAATGCACGCCAATTGGACCAGTTGGCACTGGAATTCTCCCTGAACATGGTATAAATACAATATATCAAACATCAAAATATGCAAATTTGTGTTTTTTTATGCGTCATTGATGCTGTTTACTATTTTCAAAGATTTGAGTGCATTTTTGCAAAGAAATTTACAATAATATTTGTGCTGCTTTTGTGCTTTAAAGGTGCCATGACATCAAATTTCACTTTTCTGGGGTTTTGGGTGTATAATATGATCTGTTGTGCTCTGATGAGGCCATGTGAATGTCCAGAGTGAGAATCAAAGTTCCTGTTTATGGTCTGTCAGCTTTGTCTCTCTGCTCAGAAACAGTTGAATCAGACAGCAGGCTATCATTCTACGTAGTTCTATCATTCTACGTAATTTAATTGCTCCAATAAGAGCACACTATCAAGTAAACAGCGCCCCCCCCTCTCTCTCTCCTAAGGGTTTATGCACCGTCCGCTCCCCCCTCCCCTCCCAGTCTGATTCAGCTTCGTGTATGGAGCTAGCAGTAACTTCTGTGCAGTCAGGTCTGGATTTTCAAACAAATGGATTTAAAAGCAAACTTCTGCAGCAACACTGAGGGAGGGGGCCACAACCTTGTCATTACCTGTAAGTTTATTTATTTTCTAAATGCTGTCTTGTCTGATAAACGTAGCTCACACAGTCTGAAGTGCCCATGTTGCTAGCAGTTAGCCTTTAGCAAACTCCGACCGCAGCTTGACCTAGATTCTCCAAATAAGGTCATAGCCAAATAAGGTGTAGCCAATCAAAATGAAGTCAACGTGGTCTCCGGGTAAAGCTCCATATCATCACCGGACCCAACTGTATTACTGAGGAAGTGAGGTCTGGCGTTTCAAAACAATACTCCGCTGTAAAAAATGCCGTTTTTTTCTTTGGAGTATTTACATATGCAGTAATGCCAACAACATAAACTAGTTTTTAACTGCTATGTCATCACTCCTTTAAGGAAAAAATATCAGAAGTTTTTGCTGTTTCAGTTGCTGTTTTATCATTCACATGATCGCCACAGATTTTCTAAGATGTATTTAGGCCGTAAGACATTGGCTCCTTTTCATCATGTGTTGTGGCACCTTGTGTCTTGTCAGTATTGGCCTGTAGATGTTGTTCAGTAACCTTTTGGTAGCATTTTATTTTTGCAAGTGAAACAATTTCCATCCCATCAGTCTGCTGAAATATGATGTTGCAATCACAAACCAAACCTCACAAGTTTTCTGAGGATTTCTTGGCCTTTTTAACACCATTGGATTTATAGTATATTCATACTGTAATCAGAATCCTAAAATGAGAAATAGTTTTGTTTTTTTGTTTTTTATTAAAGCCTTTTTTCCTGGTTCTGTTAGTAGATATTTAACCTGATGGTACAGAGACAGATCTTTGCCTTGCAGTAATTGCAACTTGGTGATTGCAGGCTGGGGATTTCTGTAAGAGGGCTCTGTTTGATCTACATCAGAAGTGAATGGATCATACAAGCATGTGCTTATCTCCTGTTGGCTAACTTCTATCTTTATCCACATCCTTTCCCTCTCGGACACACTGAAGTTTTGAAAATCCTGACAGCTCACCCCCTGCCGTTAAAACTCCTTAAAGCTCCTTAACTCACCAAGAAAAGTACTCCAGTGCTCACATATGCCTGAAAGACTGCGTGCCTCACATGCCGATATTGTATTCAGGAGAATCAGTCTGTTTTGAAAGCAGATGACCGGACAGCTTAGAGCGGCAAGTTTGCAATGCTGCAACAGCATGACATAAAACGTCCTGTGTGACCTGACTTGTTCAGTCAGACATAAACTTGTATTTACCTGAGCCATAGTGACAACACGCATTTGGACTTGTATTTGGACAGTGACAAGAAAACCCACAAATCCTTGATTGTCCCAGAACTACAGCAGCCATAGCTTTGGGCATTGATCCTTAAAGGACAAGCAAGTACCAGCTTTATTACCATCAAGTTTTACTAACATAAACACACTGAAAAGCACAGTAACTGGCAGATTCTGGATGAAATGGGACTGGATAAGTCCTCTAGGGGGACAGTCATCTGTCAAACACCAGAAATCTCATGGCCTCCTGCTTCCCTCCTGTCGCTGCCTCCTGTTGCATCTGTGCTGACTCCAGAATTACCACAAACACACAGAATAAATTATGTTTTCCCCAACCATCCCTATCCTCAAAAAAAGACTGAAATCCTAACAGGAAAGGACGTTTTCTTTCCACCAGACACTTGCTGCTTCTTAAGCAGAAAAGTTCCACCTCACTAAGCCTCTCATTAGTATTCATCTGTGAAACTCACCAGAAGAACAACTTGATTTAACTTGGACAAGAGGTGCGGGATCTTCCAGACAAGCGCTATGGAAGGGTGAAAAGCCCACAAATGTTTGAATTAGTGCATTAACAGAGGAGCAAGACATAAGAGCACCAACTCCTTTTAACACAAGAGTAAAGTGATAATTGAAAGTAGACAGACTAAATGTTACGTTAAAACCAGACAATCTGCAAAATGAACAGATGGCTGTCCAGATAACATCTTAAGCATTCGAAAGGAGCAAATTGAATATCAATAAGCCGCACTTATAGTCTGATTCAGATCTTTGCGCTCTCTGCTGTAATAGAAAGGAATAAATGATGAAGTAATATTGGCAGAGCTCAGACATATCAGCTGAATTTCATAGTATATGACAAACAGAAAACACACACACACACTCTTTTTAGCCTCACCTTTTGTCCTCTGGAGGGCTCATCTTTGCAAGAAAAGGTTGGAGAGCATGCGCTAGCCTTGAGCCTCTCATCTCAGCTTTATTGCTCTCCTCCTTTCATCCCTCCATCCCCTCTCTTCCTCTGTGTTGCTGTCAGCTCGTTAAAGTGAGTGAAAACCTGTCATCTTTGTCTTCTGAATGGCCGCCCATAAAGATGATGAGTGAACTTGGAGTTTTGAAGCCGTACCCTTTCACCCGCCTCGGTGATGATGTCCCGGCATTAGAGGCAGTGAAATGGCGTCTAAATGGTTTCTCAGCGTGAAAACAGCTTGCTGCATGAAAGGAATAGAGATATCTTCTGCTCTGCTCTCAGTCGGTAGAAAAACTTGAAAAACTGTGACGCAATCATATAAAAACAGTCGTGACGGTGTGGGTCCTGTCACTACTTCATGTACCTTGTCTACTTGGCAACAGGGTTGTCCCTTTAACTGACTGGCAAGTGCACATGACTTTTTCCGGGGAGTCTGGGGATCAAATCCCGCCCGGGCCCTCCATTGTGTATCTTTCCATAATCTGGTGTTGTCAGCAGGATCCACGCGGTACTGGTAATAAGTTGATGGATTTGTACTTGGTGGCACCCTGTGTGGAGCAGGAAGACATGCTTGTGGAAAGAGGGGGAGAGATGTGACACTGTGGGATCCTGTCACTATGCCTCTAATTGATCATGCGTCCTGGCTACTTGGTACCATATTCCTGTGGCTGACTGGTTAGTGCCAAAGACTGGAAAAGAAAAATGGATGCGGTATCGTTTTCACGTCTGAAGAGCTGAAAGTGAAGCCAGTTGGGCGTTCCTGCAGTCGCCATCTTGCCGTGTCGCTTGTGTCATCACTCCCGGAAAATACTAAAATGGGCAAAGAGCAGCTTCGGAGCAAATGACTGACAGCCAACGTACTCTGGCAAACAAGGAGCTAAGCAGCAGCCCCTGGTCGACAGGCTGGCATCCGGTCTGCTGCCCGTCAATCAAATGACACGCCCTTAATTATGTGTAATTTCAAGATTAAATAACATCTAGACAGATGAGTTATAAAAAAAATCACCCCCCTCACAGTTGACATGAAGTTGACTTGACTTATTAAACCTAAAATGATTTTTTTGAACCAGGCTGTAAACATGTTTATTTCTGATGTGAAGTTGCCCTTAAAAGTTGTATATGGAACATTTTTGTTGAAAGTTATATTTTTCTAAAGGTGCTATGACATTAAATTTCACTTTTCTGGGGTTTTGGGGGTATAATATGATCTGTTGTGCACTGATGAGGCCATGTGAATGTCCAGAGTGAGAATCAAAGTTCCTGTTTATGGTCTGTCAGCTTTGTCTCTTTGTTCAGAAACAGTTGAATCAGACAGCAGCCTATCATTCTACATAATTCATTTGCCCCAGTTAGAGCACACACTATCAAGCAAACAGCCCCCCCCTCCTCTCTCCTTAATAATAATAATAATAATAATAATACATTTTATTTGTATAGCGCTTTTAATAAAACTCAAAGCTGCTGTACAAGTCAAAGATAAAACAACAAGATGGGAGAACAGTTAAAAACAAAAGCAAAACAAGATAAAATAGCATACAGTTCAATAATAATGTTCAACAAAATTTAAAAAGTTCAATGTTAAAACATCGTAGTCCAAAGACATTAGGTGAAGAAAGGGGAACCTTCCCTCTGCTCTCACCCCCTCCCTCGGCTGATTAAACTGTCAGTGGAGCTGACTAGGCTAACTGCTCAGCAGTCAGGTCTGGGTTTTTAAACAAATGGATTTAAAAGAAAACGTCTGCAGCAACACTGAGGGAGGGGGCCACAACCTTGTCATTACCTGTAAGTTTACCCAGGCCCTTCGTTGCATATCTTGCCACACAACCTATCAATCACATCAACCATTTGTTTGGCCTCCTTTTCAAATAAATAGCACCATTTTCCAATATAAGTTATTGGCATATGCATATTTATTCCACAGAAACACCTTATATGGAGACTGTGGAGGTATTAAGATGTATTGGATCTTGAGCCTTTTTGGATTATAAGATTAAAGTTCTATCAGGATCCAATCTCTTCCAAAATCTTAAACACTTGCCCATACTTTATTCCCAGTGCTCATTTTTGCTCTTGAAGAAATTTCTGAATACATGTGGAACTGGTATCAATCCAAAATCAGCGGCTCTGCTGAGCTCACTGTGCTGTAAAATGACTCCTATTTGCAACATGTTTTCACCCATCCCTGCTCCTCCAGGGAGTCTCTCTGGTGTTTTTCCAGTGTAACAACACATCTGACACAGATATCCTCCTGCTGACTACAGACGAGATTCAGAAAGTGATTTTGAGAGTATTTTTGTCTTCTTCTTCTTCTTCTTCTTCTTCTTCTTTACACACTGAGGTTCATCATTTCTTCCTTGTCCTGTCTGGCTTGTCTCACACTCTTGTTTACTGGAAAAAGTTGGAAGACTGTGAGAGATGTAAGGAAATGTAAAAAGTGTCTCAATTCTGAAGTGAAATTCCTTAATTACTTGGGCATTTAAATCAGAAATGAGAAAATCATTCGAATGTTTTAAAACAATGTTCCTCAAAGAACTGCAGGGCATATCGATAGAAGGAATGAAGAGTTTCAATTCATAAAGCAAGTAAAGGTCAAAAAGCTTTTCTTTTCTAAAACCTTTCTTTATTTCTGGCTGTTTTTCGCACTGTTTCTGTGCAGACTTCATAGTGCAAACAGTGCAATGTGCAGTGAAAATGAAAACCACTCTATTATTCTGATTATGAAACCTTCAGTCCTCATCACTTGCCTTCTTTTTTTAAATCAGGTTAGTCTGGGCCAGGTTCATTAATCCTTTTTTTCTCCAAGTAAACCCTGTTTGAAAGGATTTTTCTGTAGAAAGTACCATTTTTTCTTTTTTCAAAGCTACCCTTTTCTCCTCAGGTTGATCTTTTGGTATTGGCTCATTGATTTATCTACTTAATGCTGTGATATTTGGACACTCAGGGTATGACTTTTTATTGGCAGATGAAGAATCAATCCCACTGAATAAATAAAGAGCCTAAAGCAACTCTGATTGGCCAGCCATTTGGCTGCTGCAGCACCCCTTACTAATGAAACTTGTATATTTAGACTGCTAGTTATAAACCAAAGACAACTCCATTAATGCTGACAGACAACCGTACTTTCTGGGGAAAAAAAAGTGTGGGTAGGTTATTTAGGTTATAAAAATATACTAAATAATGTTGTTTCTAGTAAATTATGGACACTACCCACTCAGGACACTTGGATTACATTGGACGAGCAGTATGGAGGAATATTGACAAGATTTGTGGACTTTTATGGACCTTTTTGGTTCAGTCACCTGTGAACTCCATGAAATGAAAGTTGGGGGAAAACGAAAAACCTGTCCGATCTCCGGCTGCATTTGAGATACTGTATCAAAAAAGCTCCATAGTCTTGCTCAGGATGAGGATGAGTACAAAATGAATGCACATGATTCTGAGGGTGTACTATCCCTTTAACACTGATTTTGGGCAGTGGACATTGAAGATTTTTATGTGTTGGGCTCCAGCCCGATGAGAGACATGTAAATAAGAATGAACTGGTAGTTTTTTTTCCTACTGATTTTCATTCACCGAGCTTAATGCCCGTAAAAATCAATCAGTTAACCGCATCATTGTTAAAGCCGGAGTGTTCAAAGCATGTGACAAAAGTAGCGGCTTAAAGCCTGGAATTTATGGTACCTACCAGATACAAGCAGGAACACTCTTATTGATTTAATGTGAGAAATAATGTATTATCTGATTAATTTATATTTAGAAAAAGTAGCCTTAATGATTGGGGTGGTGACTAAAGCAGCCGGTATTACTGTAATGCTGATCTGAACTAAAAAAAAAATGTAAACTTTTATATTAAGAAATAAAAGAAAGGCATAAAATTGTGGTCCATACCACAAGACTGAGGTATGTACAGACATACCTCGGTCTGTACTGAGGAAAGTAATGTAAAAATTGTCCTTTCCTTTTCTTATCATCCCCATTTCCTCTGATTTTAACTTATATCCTGCTGTCATTTGTATCCCGGATTCTCTCTTTTCCAATCACTCACTGACCTCATCTTCTAAAGAACAAATAGATAATCCTTTGACTTTGGTCCCTTCTCTTAAATTCAGGCTTACATTTATCACTTCATTATCTTTACCTTCTTACACTAATTATGTTGCTTCTTATCTCAGTAAAATCACTCACCTCATTTCTCTGACATTTGGCTGATGTTGCACAAAAACTGGCTTATCAGCGCCACAAAATTAGGAGGCTGAGAGGCAAAGTCCATGAAGAATAGCAGCTGTTAATAATGTTTTGTTTTAAGTGGAACAGCTTTCCAAATTTAAGCTGAATTCTTTCATCTGCTGCATTTAAAAATCCTGTTATTGGGTTTGTGGAAATGTAAAACATTTCACAGAGATCTAATCGTATTTTGTTTTAATTTATCCCCACTAACACGGCATTGCTGTTGCAGTTGAATGTTTGAATGTCAGCTAAAATCGCTTTCTGATTAGTGTTCATCGTGAGAACTTGCAAAGCCAAATTTAATTTTTTCTATTACACACATTGTAATTATGAATCTACATCTTTGCAAATCCCCCTCTGAGAAACAAATGATGTACGTAACAGTCATATTTAGCTGTGATCATTTCAAGCTAATGTTAGATCTCTCTGGCTTAGCATGCTGGGAAACAGAGAGATAGTTTGATTCTACATGTTCCTTCCTCATCCACTTTGCAAAGTTGAGAAACATCTTCCTCATTTCACGCTGCAGCTTGAATATTAAATCGATGGTTTTAATGAGGCACTTAAAAATACATAGAGCTGTGCCTTAACAAACTGGAACGCACTTATGGGGCCATCAAGGACTCAATAAAGGCATGGATTTTCTGGCTTTGTTGTCATTTATCCCTTTGATGGCACTTTAATTGCACCAGGCTAATTGTCTTCATATAGTTTGCCCTGTATTATGGTAAATGTTGTTTTTATCACTTGCTGATATGTGGAGGCATGTGTTGCCCTAAGGAATGGATTTAATGGACCATATGAAGTCATTCTTCTGCACCAGTGAGCTATGGGCATCATGTTTGCTGGTGGTTTGACACTAATAAGATGACAGATGTATGGTAGGCTTAGTATGAGATCTGTCTTCTTGCCCCCAGAATTACAGGCAACCTCTCTAAAGATTGTCTATAATAGGTTTGTAAATGTAAAAACTATATTTATCTTTGCATTCGGTAAATCAACTTGGTAACATATTACTTTCCAGTTTGTGAAGTTTTAAACACTCATGGTGATTTAAATATATATTCCAGGGATGGACGATACCAGTAGTTTATGGCACTTTTTCAGCAATACAGATACCGATACTTTTTGTCCTTTAAAAGAATATCACATGGCACACATGTACATTTTGCTTTAATACCCTGAATGCAAGGGCAATATTAGACATAAGTAAAACCTGAGAACAGAAGTACTGGAAAGAAACGCTTTTAAACAATAATAAATTATAGTGATGATAAAATTAAACAAAAATAGATTAAAAACATCTTTCAATTATCAAATAACATAATAAATGCTAACCAAAATTATCAAATTTAGAAAATGTTAAAATAGAAAATGTAATAGTAATATTACAAATTTACCAAACTGTAATGTACAATAACCTGCAATAAACCACTGAAAGACAACAAAACATCATCATCATCATCATCATCTCTAACAGTTGCAACATCATTGAGACATCTGATAGGCTACCAAAATCATGTGATAGGAAAGCTAGAATCTGGCTGCTTTCATCATTTCATTACCTAAAACTCTCAGAAGTAGAAACAAATTGCATGTTTTATATCTATACATTGGTATTGCGATACTCAAAAAAAGTATCAATTCTGATATTTTGGCTGGCTGGTATCGAAGTATCGACTCCAAGGTATTGATATGCCCATCCCTAATATATTCCTCAGACTCTCCATATCAGCTATAAGTTGATTCAATCTGTGTTCACACTCTTATGATACAAGACATCTTGGATGAAATAGTGAATTTACACTGTATAAAAAAGAATTTGACTTTTTTTTTTTCTCTCTCCTGTCTTGTCTGATTTTCAGAGCTCTAAGAATGAGTACATTGGTGCTTTGTTGCAATGTGATGTAGTCGGGATGCGCGATAACATGTTTTAAAAACTGATACCGATAACCGATAAATTTAATATCTAATTCAAAACTGTGTTTCTATTGATGTGTAATTGCCGCACTAGAGTAGCTGTTAAATGTTTATATTCTTAGAATGAGTCATCTGTATCTACCTGCTGGGCGATGCACATATGGAGGCTGCCATATTTGTGCCGCCATTTTTAATGCCCCTCAATGGACAAAACAATGTGAGTGGGGGCAGAACCCTGTGAACTTTAAAACTGCTGTACCAGCTATATTTAATGGGAGTTAGAGCACTGTTTGGGATCAGTAACGCCTTAAAAGATATTAAAAGTAGTTTCTCATAGTACAGTCATAGTTACACCTGAGACCACTGGATCCACTCACAGATGAAAACATCTTTATGTCTGGGTGAATTTTGGCCACTAACAGCCACCGTACATTCATAACAGTCCTTGGAATATGAAGTTATTTGAAAGAAAACATCCTGTCTTTCAAATACCCATATTTACCACTAGATGTCAGTAATTCTTACATACTAAACCTTTAAGTAATTCCAGGTCTCATTAATGTGAGCAGAGCACTGTTGTGCTGACAAAAATAATCTATATGTTATCAGGGCAAGTCATCATGATATCGGACTTATCGGAATGATGTAATAATTTCCTGTTATCGGCCCGATAGTTATCGGATTGATAATTTTGGTGCATCCCTATGATGTAGGGCACTCATACAGTAGTTCATGAGAACAGGGAACGATTGCCTCTGCACTGTCACTCCTGACTCTGCCTCGTACTGGTGCTGGTCTTGGACCGCTTGGTGTCGGTCTAAGCCACTCCTTAACAGTGGTGGGTCCGCCCGGTGCTGTTCTGGTCGCTCCGTGCAGTCCTGAGTCCACTCGGTGAGGGTCTTGCAGGCTTTTAGCTGAACCGAGTGCACTGGGAACTGGGAGAAAGACTTGGAGCTGTTGGGTCCTGACTACAGCTCGGGTCCGGTTCTAGCCTGTAAAGTCTGATGTCCCCAGATTCCTCTGCATCATCACACTTCTTAACTGGCTGATGATCCCACCACATGAACCAGATCCAGTCTAGCTGTTCTGGAGCATCTTTAATATTTTCCACCATTTTGATTACACATGTAAATCAATGCTTAGCTCACTGATGTCATGTTTCCTAGCTAAGAGCTAGCTGCTAGCGAGCTACGCCTCTTAACCATTGGATATTTATGTGAATACACGTCTTGACTTCTAACTACACAGAACTACTTATTTTGTCTTGGTGTGTTGTTGTATCGCAGAATTACTTCAAGTCAAGGTTATGTCATCAAAACTTTAATAGTACGGTGTTAAAGCTTTGTCAGAATCAATCAAGCCAGAACAGTGTTGACTACATGTCTGAAAATAAACACAGTCCAGTGCAAAGTGTGCCCTGGGTGAAAAATCTGACACCTGATCAGAAAGAGGATGCATTATTCCTTTCAGCATATTGAAACCAAACATTTAAAACTTTATAACATCTGTGCTTCACAAAAAACACCTTCAATGTGAACATCAGGCTGTCTGAAAACAAGAACATCAAGATGGCAACCAGGCATGTACTGCACATTTAAAAGGTTAGTTAATAAAATGTCTCAGTTAAGGCTCACTAAGTCATATTTAAATGCAGGATTATTATCTCCTGCAGCTTCTCTTTGCAATTACTCCAGGATATTAATGTAATTATGTTCACAGAGGCATGGAAGTCACTAAAAGCCATAAAGATGTGATATATGAGTTTCCCAACTTTTTCAACAGCGAAATATTGTCTGTTTTATTGTGTACTTTGTGTGTGATAAGGGAACACTTTAAATCTATTTTTCATACCCATACTTATAGATTGTTATTGAAAATTAATAAATTATGATAGATCTGTATGCAGTTGTCCTCAAAATTATTTATACTCTCCAATTAAAGAAAATGCTAAATTCACAATAATTTTTAAATAACAAGAAACTATCAAAGTAATAATAGATTAAACAAAATTACAATTAAGTGAAATAAAATATTGCCTTTGAATTGTAGTTGAAAAGAATATTTAAAAAAACAAAAAAAAAAAAAAACGAAGCTGTCCCTGACCAATTAGAGCACCTTGTCAAAGTCAACTTTATTGTCAAATGTGCCATGTTAGACATGCAACACAGATGAAATTACAGTCCTCTCAAACCCATGGTGCACATAATGAAATATAACAAAATATAAGATAAAAATATAAAAACCTAGGAATCCGCTGGGATAACCTAGAAATCTAGACACAAAACCTAAGTTTAAATACTAAAGAAGATCAGAAGTTTACAAATGAGTTGACTGTAGACAATGTGAACGGTATTGCAATCCTAATGTAGGAAGTAGTGCAGATATTACAGTGCAATGACAATAAAAACAATGTAACTGTAGCATGTACCAGTAAAGTTTGACAATGTAACAGTGCAGTGGTCCTGATGGACAATAGTGCAAACAGACACTGTAAACATGTAACAGTGCAGTGGTCCTCATGGACAATAGTGCAAACAGACACTGTAAACATGTAACAGTGCAGTGGTCCTGATGGACAATAGTGCAAACAGACACTGTAAACATGTAACAGTGCAGTGGTAATAGTGCAATAATGCATATGGCAGCGTAAACCGAGAAGCAGTCCTGATAGATGCAATAGTGCAACATGTAGTAGTGCCATGTTTTGCAGTGTTGAACGGGGGCATCCTCACTGCCTGATGGAAAACGCTGGCTCTGAGCCTGCTGGCTCCTCCCCATCGGCAGCAGGGTGAAGACACTGTGGGTGGGGTCACCTGCGATCCCGGTGCCTCTGCAGGTAAGGTGAGAGTGGTAAATGTCCAATAGAGAGGGGAGGGGGACACCGAGGATCTTCCCAGCTGCTTTCACGGTGCGCTGCAGGGTCTTGCGGCAGGCTGCGGTGCAGGCTCCGTACCACACGGTGATGCTGCTGCTCAGGATGCTCTCCATGGTGCCCCTGTAGAAGGAGTGCATGATGGGAGATGGGGCTCTTGCTCTTCTCAGTTTCCGCAGGAAGTAGAGTCGCCGTTGGGCTTTCTTGGCCAGGGCCGTGGTGTTGGTGTCCCAGGACAGGTCTTGGGAGATGTGGACACCCAGGAACTTGGTGCTGCACCCGCTCCACCTCAGCACCGTTGATGATCAGTGGAGCATGCTGGACAGACACTCTCCTGAAGTCCACCACCATCTCCTTGGTCTTCTCCACGTTCAGATGGAGATGGTTGTCCTTGCACCACGTGACCAGGCGGCTCACCTCACTCCTGTAGTTTGTCTCATCGTTGTTGTTGATGAGACCCACCACGGTCGTGTCGTCTGCAGCTTAATGAAGAGGTTGGAGCTGGATGTTGGAGTGCAGTTGTGGGTCAGCAGAGTGAAGAGGAGGGGGCTCAGCACGCATCCTTGGGGGGCCCCCGTGTTCAGCGTAATGGTGCTGGAGGTGTTGCTGCTGACCCAAAGTGCCTGGGGGGTGGGGGGCAGACCTGATGTGGTGCATGACTAGCTGCAGCACCTCCTTTTTAATGGGGGGGGCGAGGGGGAAGGGGTAATCGTGGTGGCAGGGGGAACCACCTTCTCCCTGCACCAGAACGATGGCGCTGAGGCACACCCCGACCCGACCGCCAATTTGCGCGAGATAATAAATATGATATAGCACACATACCACACCACCAATATATCTCCCCACATGTAGATATATCATTTGATATTACATAAAAAACACCTTCTTGTTATTGTTTTTTTCTATTGCTCCTCAACAATATCTCCTCTTCAGACTCATCTTACCTGTTTTTGTTATTTTTGTTTTTTTTTTTTTTTTCTTTTGTTTCAAAATTTAATTCAAAGTCTATTTTTTTTTTTTTTTTTTTTTTTTTTTTTTTTTTTTTTTTATTTGAACTTATTTCATTGACAGATGATTTGTTTCTGTCTTCAATTCTACTGTATTTTTTATGCGGGTGTACACACACAAACACCCACACACATATATATATATATATATATTGTTTTTATAATAAATATTATTTTTTTATTTCTTTTTTTTTTTTTCTATATGTTGTGTTTATTTTTTCTTGTTGATTTAGAGTAATTATCTATATTGTTTTAAATTTTTTCTTTTTTTTGTTTTTTTGTTTTTATTTGTTTTTACATGAGTTTTTTTTTCAGTTTTTCTTTTTTCTTTTTAATTCCTTTTTTTTTTTTTTTTTCTTTTTCTATAAATTATTTATTTTCTCCTTTCCCCCCCAATATTGTTTATTTTTTCATTTTCTTCCACTACCATCCATATCTTTCCCCTACTTAGAACTGATGATATTCAGCCTCTTTTTTATTAATTTTTTTAAAAAAGTTTTTTTTTATTTTTTCCCTTTTTTTCTTGTTTTTTTATATTTTTAAGTTTTTACCTTTTTTCTATTTTTTTTTTTTTTTTTTTTTTATAAGTTAACTAGTTTTGTGTTTGGTTTAAGCCACAATATAAGTTTTTAAGTTTGAGTTGTTGGGAAACTTCACTGATGTCAAAAGCAGCTTATTACATCCCTGTTTTCTGTCAGTATTTCATAAGGAAACAGTCATCCTGGTACAGAAATGCTGAGATGAAACTGGCTTATTATTTGCAGAAATGAAACAAATTTATTTTAGAAACCGAACTGCATCCCTGATGTTGAAACACTACAGCAAATGTCATCTTATAGACTGATGTAAGATGTTTTTTCTCTTTTCTTCCACCATTCAAATTCCTCAGCATGCCCAAGAACATGATTGGATTCATTTTAGTTCTTTAAAATAATCACCGTATACATTACTTGAGAATAAAACATCACAATTTCAACTTAAAAGAAGACAAAGAAAAAAATATAGGAATATAGGATGCATGCGCACAGATCAATTTTATTCCGATGGTTTCTCAGAGTAATGTTGCTTTGATTTATTTTTGTGTATGTAAGACAGTTTTTCTTTGGATTTTTTTTTTCGTTTAACTTTTTGATCTCTGAGCTTGTCTGAAGTTGCCTATGTAACAAGTTGTTTATAGTTTTCAACTCTATAGATGCAGCACCACATATGTGTGTCTCCTCAGCAGCACTTACACATTTCATCTTTCCTACATCCCACCAACCCTGACACCAGAGATGGTGCTGATTAATGTAGATAACAAATGGTCCTCATTTATCTCTCTCTCTGTCTCTTACTCTCCTCCCTCACTATATTAATGACTGTAATCAACTCTAAATAAATAATTTCTGTCCCTCAGTGCATGAATCTCACCCTCCCACCTGTGGCAAATTCACAAGTTGAATTAGGAAGTGCTTGGTTGTGCAGTTTCTTCCACTCGTCCCTGGATTCCCCCTCTCCTCTTTTTTTCCTCCCTTTCCTCATGTATCATAATCGGTTAGTTTTATGTCTGGGAAACGCTTTGAAGAGACTGAAGGTTTGCTGTGGTGCAGAAAAGGCCCAACACTGTCTGACTGGTAGAAGACTTCAAATGATGTTGTGACCCTCTTGTTTCCTGAAGTTGCATCATGAACATGTTGCCTGCTGTTTACTTTCAAAGGGCCAAAATGGTAAAGTTCCTTTTTCTTTTGCCCCCTTTTCCTTTTCTGTGTCACATGATGCTCAATTCTTAGATCTGAAGTGGTTGACTCTGAATCCCATGATGTTGATTCTGCACCCGGTATGTTTGGGTGAATAAAATGTGCATTTAGAGATGTTGGCATCTGGAGAAAGCAAGTTTTAAGAAAAATGGAATTTTAGTTATTTTTCAGCAATATCTGACTTATTTACACATAAATCAAACAGAGGTCATTGTGATCTTTACAACAAGGTATAACATTAATTGCAGAGGACTGAAGAAGTGGGTGGGGTGGGACTATCTCACTCACTGCTTTCTCTGTGATCTGGTTGGACATCACTGACTAGTCGCAGACAACTGAAAGTAAACTATGTTTTCATGCATAATTGAATCACCTGGCCTGGTTTCTATGTCTGCAACTTTTCCATGAAGACCACTTCTAGTCAGACCTAAAGGGATACAACACCCACAGAATGATGTGCCTTCCTTTTCTCCTCACCCTCATGCTGAGCAAGACTATGGAGCACTTTTTTCATATCTCAAATGCTGGGGGGGGGGGGGGGTTGTTAACACGGACTTTCATATAATGGGGCTGACCAGCGCTCAAAACAAAAAGGTTCATAAAAGTCCACAAAAACTTGTCAATATTCCTCCATACTGCTTGTCCAATGTAATCCAAGTGTCCTGAGTGGGCAGCGTCCAGAATTTACTTGAAACAACATAATTTTTTATATTTTATAGCCTCCTGGAGGGGAATGTTAGTTTTGTTTTCCAGCAAGGACCTTAGAATGTTTAGGGTTTATGTATAGAAGCAAAAGTTGACCGTGTAACTGTATCCATGTTTTTTTTTTCTCTTTCTCTCTCTCTCTCTCTCTCTCTCTCTCTCTCTCTCTCTCTCTCTCTTCTTCTTCTTCTTCTTCTTCTTCTTCACTCTTTTCTCTGTTCCACTTCCTATTATTTCTTCTTTTAACTTTCATTTCCCTCTTGTCAAATCCAGCAATATGATGTAAAATATTTTTAGTTTTAGTATTTAGTTCTCTGTATCTCCCCCCCCCCCTTCACCCCCCCTTTCTCCCCTTTCTTCTCCTCTCCTCCCTTTTTTTTTTTTTTTTTTTTTTTATTATTTTTTTTTTTTTTTTCCTGCTGTTATAAACAAATACTTGAAGAAATGAAATGAATTAACACAGAATATCAAGTAGAGTCTTTTATATTCATAAAGCTCCTCTTGGCAAAGCGAATCTGTTCAACACAATAAAGCAGCCAGATCACCATTCTGCTGCTACAATGCTGGACAGGACAAGTTAAGAAAAAAAAGTTTTTTTTTGTGGCCTAAACAGTAGTACATCACACTTCCCCAATGTGCTTCCATGAGAGTTCACAAGACTACGGAAGTTCAGCGTTCAGCGCCTACTCTGCCGATAATGCAAGCGTAGAAGAAGAAATTAGCTGTTTACATTGTGCTAAGAGCGAACGAGCTGCGGACAAACACAAGAGGGGTTGGATATTGATTTATATATAAGAAAGAAAGAAAGAAAGAAAGAAAGAAAGAAAGAAAGAGAAAGAAAGAAAGAAAGAAAGAAAGAAAGAAAGAAAGAAAGAAAGAAAGAAAGAAAGAAAGAAAGAAAGAGAAAGAAAGAAAGAGAGAAAGAAAGAAAGAGAAAAAGAAAGAAACTTGAATGGACACACATCAGGGAAGTGTGATGTACAACTATTTAGGCTAGAAAAATAAAATAAATGATGTGGTTTTGAGTAAATTCTGGACGCTACCCACTCAGGACACTTGGATTACATTTAGTGAGCAGTATGGAGGAATATTGACAAGTTTTTGTGGACTTTTATGGACCTTTTTGTTTCAAAAGGCTGATATTTGGGGTGGATAATGGATTTGACTCCAAAATTACTACAATAAAGGACAAAACGAAAATTAATTTTGTAAACTCTAGAAAAAAAGAAAAGAAAAGAAACAAAGCACTTCAAATAAATATACAAATAAGAAACATTGCAATGGGCTATATGCCCGGCTCCACTACTTCCTGAATTTCAGACAGCACCTTTGCTTCCTGTCTGTTGTGACTGGACGAACTGATTAACCCAGGTGTGTCTGACCTCAGTAACTGGCCAGACACACCTGGAGTAATTAGTTCAACCAGTAATGAAAGACAGGAAGCAAAGGTGCTGTCTGAAGTTCAGGAAGTAGTGGAGCCGGGCATATAGCCCATTGTAAACCAATATCAAAAACAAACATTAAACTTTTGATGAATATATAAAAAATGCACTTGTAATACTATCAAAAATAAACATTCAACTCATAATATATACATATATACCTGCCTGTATAGCTGCCTGTCTGTAAATCATGCTGGGGGGGGGATCAAATAACACACCCGACGTACTGATGCCAATGCCAACAAAAAAACGCAAATATCAGCTGGCCGGTGTATCAGTCTATTCTTAGTACATATTAATACCTGTTCAATGTCATTTCCTGCAGTGTCAGGAAACATTTTGGTTTTTAAAAACAAAATATGAGAATGGTTTTACATGAGCTATTGTGAGAGCCCCCACTGTAAAAGTAGTATAGTTACCCACAACTGGGTGTCATTGTTTGATTAAATTCAATATATATTTTCTTAAAGCACTAAATTCACACATAATGGCTGCAATAACCACACATGACAGTTATCATTATGAATATCCCACAAAGCATGTCAGTGGTTTAATAGCAGTCGCACATCATATAAGTCAGTTACTTCTCATCACACATTCGCATACGCACATGAACATCTATTGGGGTGGTAATAAAAAAAATCCTTCCTTTTAACCCAATATCATTGTGGAAATCCTCTCTTGCTTCTCTAACTGACTTTTGTCCTTGCTCTTGCAGAAAAAGTCTCTAAACATTTAGTCTGAGCTCAAGGCTGTGCATGGGCCAAGGCTGGCGACCCCAAACTCGACTCCTATTCATAAAAAGTGAAAAGTGATTTAGCCAATGGCCAAACCCAGCCAAGCATTAGAGGCTGTCAGAAAAGTTTAAAAAACATTCATAAAATCTGCATTTAAAAAGTGCAAGGACACTAAAGTTTGACTTACATAACCTCATCTTTTACTTAAAAGCCTTAATGTTGCATTTAGCATATTGCCAGAATTTGAACCTGAGGAAAATCGAGAAATCACTTAAATGAGGCAAAATACGGTCGACTTTCTCAACACAGCCAACGGACAAGACCAGCCTAATTTTGGATGGATTTCATAGCTCAAGCATGCATTAGTATTCACATATGCAAATACGCATGGCCATGGATGCAAGCAGAAGCTATTTGCGAGACCAGAGACACATCTGGAGAAGAAATGTATTTACACAGATGTCACACACTGTTTAAACAACTCCTATGATCGCTCATCTACAAGAACGTAAGAGAAAGATAGTGAGAGCAAGACAGCTGAGAGTGGAAGAAAGCATTATGATAAAGTGCAATGAAGCTGATTTTAATTAAAAATTCATCTTGACCTGTTTGGGAAAATCATACATGCATGAAGTGTTTACTTGGCTTAGCTACACTCTTCATTGTACCAATCCCTCAGTCCTTTTATAGCGTCTTCTTGCGTCATATCCCTTCATTGCTAGAAGCTAATTTAAAGCCTTGAATTAAACTCCAGGAGAGCAAACCCATATAACTTTTATTACGCTTTAATGTGCAGTAGTAAAAAAGTTACACCAGCACCACTTTCATGGGCTCTATTCATTAATTGCAGAATACAAATTGGGGAACTTGGAATTCTATTAGAAATTTCCTAAATTATTTCTTTAATTTTTCTTTCCAAATTAGGACTTAGATTGAAAAAAAAAACAATAATTAATTCAAAGTTCTAATTAAAAGAAACCTTAAAATAGACGAGCAGCCAGGGAACAACAAGTCCTCTCATCCATGAGCCAGAGATACAACAGCTGGTTTTTCATGTTCGTGTTACGATGAGGTAATAACAGGACAACACCTCACTAAAACTCTATAGTCCATGAAATAGCAGTTTTAGTAAAAGATCATGGTTAAAAGTAACTTTTCAAACCGAGCCACCAACTGTAAGCAGATGCCATTTTGACACTTCACATTTTCATTCTAAACAAACACAGGTTGCATAGTTGGGACTGAAGTCCCTGCTTGAATAAACATATGGCACAATTTCATTACGAAAGGGGGTCCCCAATAAAAGTCTGTGTTGTGTACAGTTCACCAAATTTTTAATAGATATGCTCCAGAATAATTTAGAAATGATTTCAATAGAGTAAACAAAACTCATGGGTACTCTACACTGACAAAAAGAATTTTTTGGCCTAGTAAAAATCACACTGAAACTAAATTTTACAAGAGTTTTGTATTATCCTGTTTTTCCTTAGAAAAGGGCATGATTTTATGAAAGACAACTTGACATTTCTTTGTATATTTTCTTTTACTTAGTTTTAAAACGTAAGTAAAAGTGACAATCCTCATGGAATTTGTATTCAATGTTTTCATTATGTGATCAACTTGAAAAAAGCAAGTAAACTTTACTGTGCCCAAAGATACATGCCACAAAATTGGACACGCCCCCAATACCCCCACATCCATTAGGGAAGTGGGGGAAAGAAGCACAACTGCCATTCAAGCGTACGCTAAACTGGTGTTTTTCAGAGATAATTATCCACGATCTACAGGCATGTTTCCATGAAACACCATTGTCGCCGACCGGTATCGTCTTGATTTCAGTGACTTTGAGTGGTCTAACGGTGAGTGCAGTACTGATCTGAGATCAGATCAGATCATTTCAGGGGTAAAAGCTCCACTGAGTTTCAAATAGTCTTTTGTTGTCCTAAAAAGTCTTGGGCTTTGCGCTGTGGACATGAGCGCGATGCAGGCCGAGGAATATTGATCTGTATTCAGCCAGATCTCAGCGCGAGAAGACGAATCATCAACTGGACTTGCTTCGGAGCGAATAGGAGTGGCACATGAAAATCTGACCTTAGATCAGTACTGAACTTACCAATCGAAGTCGCTGAAATGAAAACGATACCGGTCGGCAATAAAATACAGTATGTTTGTCGACAGCAGAGGTGGGAATTGTGGAGTCAACAAGTCTTTCCCGTGTCATGTATTTGTTCTGCCCAGCTCCTGAACCAGGTGAGTCCAATCAGTACAATGAATTAAACTGGGCTGACTGGACTTATCTGGTTTAGTGGCTAGGCAGAAAAAATACATGACATGGAATAGACTTGTTGACTCCACAATTTCCTCCTCCGGTCCACAATCGTCACACGGTGGTGTTCTATTCAAATGTGTCCGTAGATCGTGGATAATGATCTCTGAAAAACAGCAGTTTAGCATCGGCTTGAATAGCAGTCACGCTTCTTTCCCCCATTTCTGGGATGGATGTGGGGGTATTGGGGACATGTCGAATTTTGTAGTGTGTATCTATAGTCCTGTCTGGGGGGCGGGGACATTTTCAAAACTCAATAGAAAGGAAAAAATTTCCTTTCTATTGAGTCTTCTTGTGATCCAGCACCTGGGTTGAGATTTTTTCGGGAGGTGCGTGATTTTTACATTTTTTCCTACATTTTCAAAACTCAACATATTTGGAGCACAAAGGCTCATGGGCAATGCATATTCAACAGGAATTTAACCTTTTGTGAATGCTATACTTTAACTTTGCTTTAGCTCCTGTGCTATGGTTCACATTTAGACAATATTAGGAAGTTCCTTTGTGTTTGAATTGTGCTACCATTAGTGAGAAGGACTGTACAGATAAGCAAAACCACCACCACCACATATTATGAACAATTTTACATCCTTGTCCAAAGAGTTAAACTTGTGAATGTTCAGCTGTGACACAAGTGTATCTATCTGCGGCTTGCAACCCAGTGGGCGTGTCGTAGTGTGGGTGTGTCGTAGTGTGGGCGTGTCGTAGTGTGGGTGGATCTGGTTAGGTGTAGGAAGGGTCAGGGGTAGGGCTAGATTTTACCGTGCTCTCATTGGCCTGGTGGGCGTGTCGACGAGTAACGTCACACTACGACACGCCCACACTACGATACGCCCCTGTCTTGCGAGCCGCAGATAGACCCTTCTCCTGTGACATGCAATGACTAGTCTGCTAGTCTGCCCCAGCGTGGTTGTTAAAGAATACCCTAAAATGAATAACCTAAAATTTGTTTCAATTTGAGATTTTCAGTTTGGTACAAACTGAGTTTAAGTAAAACTCACCAATTGCAACAAAGAAAATGGAATGGCAAAATTGATAAATATGAGTAAAGGTTACTGGAATGATTCTTGTAGGACACACTAAAGATGCTTCAAGGACTCCTGGTCTAGACCTCCGTACGGTGCATTGCAGTAGTTTAGACGTGAGGAAACAAAAGCATGAATAGCTTTTTCAAAGTCAGCCCTGGGAGATATGTTTTAATTTTAGCTAATATCTTTAGCTGAAAGAAGCTAGCCTTTATGACGCTGCTGATATGCTTTTCTATATGTAGAATTACATCTTCACAGCATTCGAGGAGCTTTCATTAAATAAAACTTGAATATTGTAAGAAGTACAGGTAGTTGAAATTTTTAATGAGACACATTTAAGGGGGAGCCAAACCAAGGAGGTTTTTTAAATGGTCATGGAGCATTGAATAATACAGCAAATGTGCAGGAATGACCACAGAGCCAAATACTAAAGACCATCAAGATTTTGAGGAGCAACCTAGTTTGTGTATCAGATCATAACATCATCATAGACTAACATTGGAAAGATGGTCATTCGAACAAAATCCAGTCTGGCAGAACATGTGAGGCAGCGCATCCTGCACAAAAATCCAATTTAAGTTTTAACCTTTAACTGTAACCTACTAATATGATCTGAAAAGGACAGAGTGCTGTCAAGCCAGACACCCAAGTATTTATATTCAGTAGCTACGTCTAGGATAACCCCATCAAGAGTACTGATGTTTCAGTCTGAATAGAGGACACAACCCTTTGCCACCAAACCACATTATCGGAGTCTTAGCTGTATCCATCATGGTTTGAACATAAGTCCCTTTCACACATGCTCTGCTTTCCATTAATCCGGTAGACTGAACTTGTCAGTTTCATGTGCGATTTACTTCTTGGTGCTTTTCCATAATATCTGGAGACAGAAAATTTACAAGACTCGATTGGACAAAGTAACATGAACTGACAGATGCATACAGCGATGAGATAATATTATCAGCTGTTCAGTGGATTCAGATAAGTTGTGATATTAAATTAATGAATAGTAGTGCTGCATAAATTTTACTCCACGATGATAATCTACAGTAATATTTGATATGAATTAATAAGAGGAAGTTATTTGAACAGCTGAAGCTTGTGCTGTCTGACTTACCATATATCAGTACTTACCCACTCCCATTTACTCCATGTTTTTTTTCATTCACCACCTCTACTTCGTACACTGACATGACTTGATATGGAAACACCTTTTATTTTGTTTTTAAATTCACCTGAATTGAAATACGAATACAAATACATTTCCCCCATCAACAAATACAGATACAAATACTGATTGCTTTGCACACCCCTAATATACAGTATATACATATACATATATATATATATATATATATATATATATATATATATATATATATATATATATATATATATATATATATATATATATTATATATATATATATATATATATATATATATATATATATATATATATATATATATATATATATATATATATGTGTGTGTGTGTATATGGAAAATTGTACAGTAACATCTGTTTATTGTGTTTTCAGTTATTATAATAGTACAAAATCTTCTTTGTGAAAAGTATGAGCATGTGTAATGAGCAGGTGTGAAAGCTGGAAGAGGCAGTGACTTTCAGAAGTTGGCTCCAACATTCACATTACCTGATTTGTAAAACAATGGCAAGAGGATGGGGCAATTATGTATGGCAGTGGGGAGAGGGGTTGGGGGGTGTTGTGGGGGGAAATCTAAAAATTCCTGGAATCACAAGTGTTAAATCCATGATTATATCTAACTATTACACTCGTTGCTCTGCTGCTTATTCCCTCCCCTAAAATTTGCCTGTTTTATAAATGCATTTTTACAATTTTCCTTATGTCTTAAATGTCAAGTAGAATTGCAAAAAAGCTCTGTAAAGAAATGTCTGCTACCCTTCTGTTATAATCCCTCCCCCGCCCCATTCTTTGAAAGCCCAGTCATGATACTGATGATTAACTTTGATTTTTCATTGCTTTGTAACTATAATTTATGTATATTGCGCGTAAAATATCCTATTTTCCCTTTTTTTTATTAATTGTTCAAACCTTCCAGTAGATTAGTTCTTGATGCAACCTTGGACATGATTGTATGATACTCCTTGTTAGTCCCCTCACAAGAGTTTGTATTCTGATTTTGTAAATTAGAAAAAATCTTGTGTACAATGAATTCTGGGATAGGCGAGGCCAGGAAGGATACATCACCAGTATTCTTCATTTCAGGCCAGAGTGTGGGTTTGGATGGTGGATTCGGAGGCTCCTTCAGACAATTTTGAAACGGGACAGTACTTGATGCGCTGTTGTGACGTATGCATCCAACAAATCCGCACTTCCCAGGGTGCAGACCGCAACACGAGATACAGCTATAAACTAACAAAAGAGTGGCAAATGTGTGAAGGACTTAATGTTTATGTTTAAAAATCTATGCAACACAGACAAGCCACTGAGAATCATACCACATGTTGCAGATATGACTTGAGACCTCACTTACATGCACTGTACTGGCACTATTAAATGTTCACACCATCTCATCTTCCATCGCCTTGTCTCATCAGCAAAGTATTCCTAAAGCATTAATATTACTGGAGGATCCTGCTGATGGAGGCACTTGTGAATACGGAGGAAATCCTGTCAGGAAGTGATTATTTAAATCAGTGCATCAATTGTTATGTCTGCTTAACGAGGAGTCCTGCTGTTATTGGTGGCAGTAGAATTACTTTAGTGTGATCAGTCAGGGAGACATTTGCAGGTGGCGATTAATTGTTCAAAAGCACTTAATTTACACTAAATCAACATTAGCCACCTGCAGGTCACTACTAAGATGAACAAAAAAGGAAAAAGTATTTGTCTCGGTGAATGGTTTTCATTGAGTGAGATCTGGGGGCTTTGCTGGCCTGGAGAGAGAGAGGAACAAACCAAAACATCAGTTAAATTCAAATTAAATTATGTTAACTTAATAACCATTTACTGCATCTGTGGCATTTTAGCAGCAAGAAAGGATGCCACTGATTCCCTCTAATCTAGAAAGAAAAGGGTTATTTCATGCTTTTTAAGCATTATTCTTTTACAGTTGTAGGAATGAACAGTAACTAACAACAAACAAATGGAAAAGCTTTCAAAAGGCTTTCTTCCATTTCATAGTTTAGTTCAGGGGTGGCTTAGTCCATTTCTCAAGAGCCACAACCCTGCAACTTTTAGATGCAACGCACCTGAATCAAATGAATGGCTCGTGACCAGGCCTCTGCCGAGCTTATTGGCATGCACAAGGGGGTAATTCAGGTGTGTTGGAGAAGGGATACATCTAAAGGCCCATTTATGCTTGACGCAGAAGATGGTAACGCAGACGGACAGACAGGTTTTTAACGTCGTCTGCGTCATTTACACGTAATTTGGTGTTTTCAAGGGCCTTGTTGAACCATCACGCAACGCTGAAGCAATACCACCGGAAACCGTGGGGTCAGTGTTGAGCTGTGTAGCTGATAGGCAGTCAGCGAAAGGAACAAACCAGAGAAGAAGGGCAGGAACTGGAACATAACCAACACAAAACAGCCCAATAAAGGCACCTGAGAAAGAAGACGCCAAACAAAGAGAGCATCTGTTGACATGGCTGGAGCTTTTGGGGAGCAGCTGCCTGAATTTGACTGAAAATACACTCATATCTACGGCATCACATTGCCAGGGCACAGGGACAGGCAGCACTGCCACCTAGTGGACAAACTGATTTATGAACCGTGGGGACACAGAAGAAGCATGGAAGTCTGAAGGCAGCCACGGAGGGTGACGCATGAAATGGGCGTTGCCATTTACGTACGTAAGGGAGCATGAATGGGCCGTAAAAGTTGCAAGACAATAGCTATGTCCAAATTCAGGGGCTAGGCCCTAATAAGGACGCGTCCTATCCTGTCTATGTAAGCTAGGTCCTCCTGAAAGCCTGGGATACACTGTGTAATATTTTCCATCATTGCTCGCAGCCCCAACTCAAACTGTGTGAATCAATTGCAGAGTTCAAAAGTTCACAGCTTACGATGTATGTCCTCACACTGTACAAACCGACGCTTGAATTCCATCTGACTACTCATACAGTACGTCCTCAAAGGCAGGTCCAGGTCTTAAACAACCCAGACAAGCAACGCAATAAATAGGCTACAGCTAGTAGTAGAAGAAGAAGACAGAGAAGAAGAAAACAACAACGACAGCAAAAGTCTGCTATCACCAAAAAAAAAAAGAGAAAAAAAATGCCCCCCCTTTGGCGATTTGCGCTCTTCTTTGTGAAGATATCCGCCAAAAAGGAAAACGCAATGACGTCGTGTGTGGACGAGGAATTGCCTGACCAGACCAGTCTGTCGGTTCTACAACAAGAACTCCATCCAAATAACAAGCCGGGTCACCATGCTGCCTCTGGGTCACTTCTGTTTTTGTTTCGCGCATGCGAAATGTGAAAATCTCCGAGGAAAGATCTCAGTCTGGTGGTGGCACCACTTCAACTTGCAGTTCACTCCCGAGCAATGACCAAAATATCAAACAGGTTTGATTTTCTTGTGAGGTGCCAATCGCCTCTCGTGACCCCCTTGTATACTGTACGATGCATGACACACGAGTTGGCCCGATCCCCAAAATTGTGGCATGACTGGAAAATCGTCTCAAAGATTGCAGTGTATGCCGGGCTTTAGACCGCTTAAAGTGGAAGTAACAGGCTATTAAATTCAGACAGTTTTGCCTCCTCGGCAAATCTCTCACTGCCTAGCAACTGTGACTGTGCTAAACCGAAGTAAAATGGAGCTCCAAAATATTGCCATTACCATTGCTGTGCTGATTTTAGAAGAGTTTCAGCAGCATTACTGTTGCCGGCGGCATTTTTTATTACTCCGGCTGAGAGAAAATCAAATCCAGGTAAATCTATTTCGTAAAGTTTTCAAGATTTCCAGAGTCTCATGTTAACTTTAGCTAATTTTATGGACAATAGCAAATGAAAGACTGTAATATTAACTTGTACACAATAATAAAATCAAATGATAAATAAAATGAAAACGTCTCTTCAATTTAGTCACCTCAGTGGTAGAATGTGCCATTTAGCCCACAATACATCTTGGGATAGGATTATCCATGATGGATACATGGGACCGTCCTTAAAATGTGGGGAAAATAAGGCCACATTTGTAGGCTGCATTTGAAGGAGCCTTCGTATCTGGACAGCCTTGGACGCATCGCTGTAACGTAAACGGTCTTCAAACCCGGCCTTGGAAGGTCATAGCCCCCAGATTTGGACACAGCCAGTGGTTCTTGGAAACTGGAATGGCCACCCCGGTGTAGCTGATTTCTCACTGACACATCATTTAAACTAAACTCAAGAAATTTTGGGATATCTATTGTTTCATTTTCACTGCTTCAACTCCAATATTCATTTGCATAAACTGCTCTTTGTAGTTTTTATCCACCAGCCAAAGCTCTGCTGTCTGTCAGTTCTCCAAGCAATCATTTCAAACAACCTCAAGTCTGTTTTTCCTGCTGTTAAACTGCATCTCGACTCACTTTTTCTGTTTGTTTTTCTTCTCTAGCTTCAAGCTCAGTTGGTTTACTGAGGGCATTTACTGTGGTCTCTCACTTAAATCATTCAGATCTCACCACCATCTCTGCAAGCTCAGAATCTTGTAGCTGTCAAAAAATATTCTTTGCTCTGCAGCTGTCAGCTGTCATTTCAGCGCATGTCACTTTGGTCCAGTCATAAGTCCTGCATCACATCTCATCCATCAGCTTTTCAGACTTTCACCAGCATCACCACAACTGTCTAGATTCCACTGTCGATGTTCTGTGACTACACCACCCTCTCATATCACGTCTTTCCTTTACGTTCTCTCACGTATCTTTAGTCATAATTTGATACTCTTTAAGATTTTCTTCATTAATCTCTTGTACTGTAAATATGAATAGAAAGATTTACATTGTTTAATTATCAACAGCATTTCACTCCTCTATAGGTTTATAAAAACGGGGATTGAAAAAAAAAAAAAAAATTTCATTAAGAATCATTTTAAACTATTTTTCATGTTCTCCACATTTTGTTTTTTCAGAATTATCAGGGGGGTGTTAATATCTATTTTTATTAGGTCCAGACCCTGAATGAGTCCCATCAGGATATTTCAGGGGTATTATCTTTAAAACTGTAACTTCAGTTTAAGATATTCAGCACTTTGGGAAAGATCTTTATGTTTATTCTTTACTTGGTTTCATCCATGTGTCTCTCTTAGAGATTTTTTTTTTCAAAACAATATTTAAACTAAGATCTCATTGTTCTGTTCTAAAATCTTACAAGATATTCTTGTTCCATTAGCATTGGTCCAGCATGTATAAAAGTCCCTGTTGAGAGTCATGTGACTACGGTGCAGCTGCTGCTGCTGCAGACTGACTTGCTTTTAAGCTGCTGATAATATGTCTGGTTTTAAGTTGTTGGTTAAGTTACCAATTTGTCAGAAACATTAGAATTAGCCACATGTTGGCTAATGCCTGCTTGTATCTGATATATGGCAGCCAGATATCCAAAATGAACTCCTGGCTG
Source organism: Atherinomorus stipes (assembly GCA_023101725.1). Classification (NCBI taxonomy): domain Eukaryota; kingdom Metazoa; phylum Chordata; class Actinopteri; order Atheriniformes; family Atherinidae; genus Atherinomorus; species Atherinomorus stipes. The sequence goes on along the minus strand of JALJCO010010038.1, from coordinate 30,467 downwards.
AGTTAAGGCTATTTTGATATCTTTGCTCTTGGAGCAGAACATAGTTGTATTTATCAAAATATGAGAGATAAAATGTCACAGTTGTTTGCATAGATCAGATTCAGTTGATATCAGATATCGGAAATTAAGAGTTGGACAATATTGGTATATTGGACATCAGTAAAACAACATTGAACATCTCTAGTCTCTCTTTACTGACTAGTCTACCAAACCTTTATGCAGATGAATATTGTCAGAGAATAACGCTGCCATCAGCACATGTGGCTGTTAGGATGCTGATCACTGATGATTAATGCCCGGTTTCCTCCACTGGTGTAGTTAGAACTACACTGTAATCAGTTACATCAATCTTTATTTTAGTCGATCAAAAGATGTTTGGTGTTTTTTTATTTTAGAAAATTCCAAACAGGTTTTTCATCTGGCTTTTAGTGGTGTATAACCCCTACCAATAACAGCCCTATCAGTACCTATTTGGTAGTGCTGGATCAATGGCAGCATTTACATGGACCCAATTTTACTGATTGCTTTTGGTTTAAAAGCTCTTTCAGAATGAAAATTTTCCATGTAAACGCCTCTTTCTGAAAGAAAAGTGCCGAATCGAACAAATTTTCATTTGGTTTCACAGGGGTAGAATATTCTTCCCCCCAAACCGATCATGGTATTATTTAAACCCTGAATCGGAAAGCTGTGAGGTTGCCCTGTTAGAGCGCATGCTGGAGTGACATTTCCTCAGTTTGACAGATGGCGGTGAACAACGTAATTCCCTGGACATCGACAGAAAGTTTGTTTTTAACTTAAACTCTGTCTCTACGCCTTTCCGTCTTGGTTGTTTGCAGTCGGGGCGCATAAGGATCAGCTGGTGCTTGATTAAAGTCCGACAGAAACCACAACAACCGTGACGATCAGTTTGTACACCTCCATCTTTAAATAAATAACGTGATCTAGCATCATTCTATGCATGTCAGACAGGGTTATTCTGAATAAATGTTGGCGCATGTACACACTAGATCAGAATGAATTAGTTCCCATGTAAACAGCTGCCCTGAAATTCTTAATCAGCATGATTTCATTCAGAAAGGGAAAAAAAGTCTCCATGCAAACGAACCCAATGAATGTTCTTTTGGAAAGTTCTCTCATCTACATGATTCTCTTCATATGAATCACAGTGACCAGTGGTTCGATGGTTTCTTGAACAAGTCTTGTCATCTTTGACAAATGAGTCTGGGTTCAATCATATCTTTAAAGCCTTTTAGACGTTTCAATCATTTTCGGTTAGTGGTATTGGCTACCATGATTGTGGTAATTGTTTCATCTCATTGTATGTGGGACACTGTATTCTCTGTAGACAAGCATGGGCCCTAATTAGGTCATAACTCTGCAGTTGATCTGAAAACTTTAAACTAAAGTTTAAACTCTACCTTTAAACTTTCATGTTTAAAGGTAGAGTCCAGAGTTTCCTCCCTGAAAATAAACATTAGACATGTGCAAGTAAAATCTGTCTCAATCCACGCCTTTTGGTCGCTACTGTCATGTGTTGGTGAGTTTCTTTGCAACTCCTTCTCCCCCTGACTGTTATTCACCTTTTCCCTTTGTTTTGGTGTGTTCTGGCCTTTTTTGGGTGTAGATTTCTTTATATATCACCAGCCAACAGAGTTAAGGGCATGATGCTGTGTGTGAATAAGCTCATGATTGGAGCAGACACCTGTCACTCAAACTTTTGAAGAAAAAAAAAAAGAAAGAACACAACAAATGCAGCAAAGAAAAGGAAATATTCTGCGGTAAAAAGAGCTTTCGATAGTGCATGTTTGAAAACCAGGGTTAATATTGGTTTGGCTTTTACCCGCTTCTGAGCTCTGAGGGAGAGGCTTGAAGCTGAAAAGGCTGAAGAACGAGGCGGCCATTAGCCCGAGGGGAATTTGAATAGTGTTTACAAGCAGAAACAGTGAGGGGACTCTATCTTTAATGACACTAATATAATGTGTTTGATTTTTTTAATATGCAAAACAAGGATAGACTGATAAATCAGCCAGCTGATATTTTAGGCTGATATCTGCATCTTTTGCTGGTTTTGGCATTGGCCAATATGTCGGGTGTGTTGACCTGGGCATAATTTACAAACAGGCATCTATACAGGCAGCAGTGTATGTATATATGTATATATATATATATATATATATATATATATATATATATATATATATATATATATATATGTATATATTAGATGTATTTTTCATTTCATATATATATATGACAGGTTGAATGTCTCTATTTTAATATTTGTTTACAAGTGCACTGTTTGTTTATTCAAAGTGCTTTGTTTCTTTTTTTTTATCTTAACAGGGTTTTCAAAATTAGTTTTCATTGTGTATTTCATTATATTAATTTCGGGGTCAAATGCAGTATCGGCCCCAGATATCAGCAGGTTGTATCGGCCATTAGGCTCATGAGGAAATATCAGTATCGGCCCTGGTTTTACCCCTAATGTAAAACCAGTAGGTGCGATAACTAAAGAACAAAAAATAAGTAAATAAATCTTAACATCTTTTTAAAAGATTGCAAATTTTGCAGATCTCTTGTGCATCATGTTTGAATCATGCAGGCCGTGCACATCCTTCATTTCCTTCCATTTCTCCTGGACATGTTTTCACAGTGCTCTTGCTACCTATAATGTTGCTCAACATGAAAATGAAAGTAAATTAAATGAAAATAAAATGTAAAATTTGTAAAATATTGTAAAAGCTTACTCTTTTTTTTTCAACATCTGCACTTTTAGAGTATCTCACACACTACAGTAACTCAGTAAAAGTAGATATTGATGTGCATAAAACAGATGTTGCAGATCTGCAATAGAAGCTGCATCAGAGCTGGACAGCTAAACAGTGTTTTTCAAAAGCCTGAGGCAGCAACTAACACAGCACAACTCCACTTTTTTCCTAATCATCCTCTTTCCTACTAAAAGACATTTTCCTCTTTCTATGACTCCCCTTGTACTGTACAACACTTTTTGCTGCTCTTACTGTCAAACTGCAATGTTGCGTTTTCATACATTTTATCATTCCCCTTTTTTGACAACAGTTTTTGACAACACAAATCTCGATTACTTTTTTTTTCACACAATCAGGAGTGAGGAGCTTAGAGAGATAGGGTTGGGCAGGAGAAAACCACTGAGACAGAGATGAGAAAAACGGGCTTAATCTGAGATTGATAGCTACTAATAAAGTTTAATTATAACTGACAAGGCTCTCTAGCTCCCTAATTGACAGTTGTAATAGTTTGAGAGCCCAGACAGAGAAAGAAAAAGAGAGTGCGGCAGGAAGAAAGACGTTTTATAGGTTTATGGGATAACTATCACCATCCAAATAGCAAAAAGAAAGAAACTATAATAAAATAAAGTTGATATGCAGGCGTAAGCACTGAGATGGGGAATTGAACTTTCCGTGCTGCTCACTAGTTCTCTTATTATAGCGATAAGCAAGGAGACTCTCCAATTGTTTTAACAATGTCAGTGTTTTGTCTTTTGCAGCAGTTGCTACTATTAACTGAATGCTAAAGAGCTCTTCTTGCTCAAGTGGTTCCCAACCCTCACTAAGGTCTGCAAGGCTTTCACTTCATTGAGATTATAAACCTGTCAAAATTAGATTTGAACACATTCACTGAAAATAGTAACATACCGTATTTGCTGGATGAGGATAAAAATCATGAACCAATGCACTTTCAGAGTTTAATGTTGTATGAACAAGTGCTTATGAATTACAACTGAGTAAAAATATTAAAGTAATTGTATTCTACGGGGTGGGTATCACGAGGTACCTTGCGATACAATGTGATCACAATTTTTTGCCTACGGTAACGATAATATCACGATATGGCAATTCTGCAATAATCAATATCGGCTATTGCAATAAATTTAATCCATGATACACCCATGTGTCACTGAAGACATCCTGAATTTATTGCAATAAAGTGTTAACTTGAGGTGATGCGACTGGCTGTGACTGTGTTTATTATATATAAAAAGATCAACGGAGCATCTTGCCCCAGGCATCTATGATGTATGCGGATACTTATTATCTGAAGCTTTCAGGCAACATTACCACCCCTAAAAACACAGTGTTGGTGAGAAATGAAGGGGGGGGGGAGGAAAAAATGATGTGTATACAGTTGTTGAATTTTTCTAAACGGTTCTGATTTATTATCAGTGTACCCGTTTTACACGTGTAGACGTTGACACCCCCAGTAAAAGTGATACAGAAATTTTACTGGTGAGTAAATGCACGTATAAACTCCTAGAAATAAGGTGCAGGTTGAAAAAAATTAAGCTATCTTTTAACAGTGGTATTACTTTAAGCAATGTTTTTAGGAAAATGAAATAAACCCTTTAAAGGCGTGAAACAGAACTTTTGTAGATTTTTTCAGTGATGCGCCCCCTATTGATGGTAAATTCTACATCCATCTTGCATCTCACCTGTACTTTAAGCTCTCTCCAGCCAGTAAAGGACAGTCCTATGTTGACTGCCATATTTCTTGCTCTGTTCCTCTTTCTTTTTATAGTATTTTCTTCCTCTGATCAAGGCTTCTTCCATTCCTTTGCTCAATCATCCCAGGTGCACAATTTCCGTGTTGATACCAGCTTGCTAGCGTGTGAGGAGGACACTGAGTTGTGAGGTGCAGTTTCTCAGCACGGCTTCAGAAATGTGCATAATAAACGTCACTGATCCATCAAACCAGTCAGGAACACGGAACAGAGTTTTAGGGTTCCGAAGTTACACGGTGCATCTTTTAGCAAGGTCACATGGACATTTATGTCACGATTAAACCGCTCTCGAGTCTAGAAAAGGGATTAGATCTGTATTTTATGCATCATGTGACTGTGTTAAAAAGTCAGAACAGTTGTCAGAACAGAACGGTTGGAAGAGGTCAGCTGCCTGATTGCAAAGTTTGGAACGGTTAGATGCAGAGAGTGGGGAAAGGATTGGAGTTATGCGAACGCTTCCTATTTGCATCATGATGTGGTGATGACAGTTTTGTGCCCAGAATGTTTCAGAAAACAACCATGAGACTGCACTAAGACTGAGTTGTCGGACACCTGCAGCAAGAATCCAGATTGTTCCGAGTCTAGTTTGTTTGAGAAAACCTTTGAGACCCTTTAATCCTGTGTTCAAACCAAGGGGCAAACTCCGCCTCAGAACAGTGAAGCTCGCTTCCTTGTTGGAAATAGTGTAATCCTCCCTTCATCCGCTAGGGGCTGGCTCCAAGAGCGAGCAAATCCCCATAGACTCCCATGTTAAAAACGCCAACTTCACAGCAGAAATAAACAGGTTTACAGCCTAGTTCAAAAAATCATTTTAGGTTTATTAGGTCAAGTTTACCTTCATGTCAACTGTGAGGGGGGTGAATTTTTTTATAACTCATTCGTTTAGATGTTATTTATTCTTCAAATTACACATAATTAAGGGCGTGTCCTTATGACAGACCGGAAGCTCCGCCTGCCGACCGGAGGCTCCTAGTTAGCTCCTTCTTTGCTCTTAATAAGGTCTCAGTTTGTTACAGAGTCGCACAACGGCGGTGTTTAGTCAGCGAATTGCAAGTCTAAGCATGTCTTACCTTAACCATGCCGCTTAGGGGGCTTATCTTTGTTAGCTCCTCTTAGTTTCGTGTTAGCTCAGTTAGCGTTTAGCCCACAGTACGTCAGCTGTCAATCATTTGCCCCGCGGCCGCGCTGTGCCCATTTTAGGATTTTCCTGGAGTGACGACGTACGTGACACGGCAAGATGGCGACGGTAAGACACGCCCAACTGGCTTCACATTTCTCTATTCAGAAGAGACCGGAAGCTACGTCCAGTAATTATATACAGTCTATGGTTCAAACCGGGCGCGAATAGAATTATTCATGCGTCAAAATTACATGTTAAGTCAATGTACAGATGCGAATAGATGTGTGTTTGCTTGGGGCGGCGCGAAAGCCCCAATCACCCGTCTTATTTACATGAATGAAACGTCCTACAGCAGTGTTTTATACATGTGAACAATATGAGCCCTGTCATGATGTGAACAGACGGCACTCTGCAGCTGGAGTAAAGCTTGCTGCTCTCTTCTATAGTAAGAAGAGAAAAAGCACTTTTCACAGATAAAATCACAAAATGCTGCACATAAAACTGATGTAATAATACAACACAATTAGGACAGAAAACCCAGTCAGCCTAAACCTAATTAACCAAAAGCTGCAGGTCTCTGCAGTTGGTGTTTGCCGGGATGAAACATCACAACACCAACACTGCAGCTGGAACAGAGCGCCTGTACTTCCTGGAGGAATATGTGGCTCTGTCCTCACCACATAAATTGAGGTTGTTCATTATCAATCAGTATTGGAAAATGTCAATGTCAATCCTGTCTACCAGGACATTTTGGAGCACTTCATGCTTCAGTGGACCAGCTGTATGAGGATGCAGACTTCATCTTCCAGCAGGACTTGGCACCTGCCCACACTGCCAAAAGTACAAAATCTTGGTTCAACAACCATGGGATTACCATGCTTGATTGGCCCGCAAACTCACCTGACCTGAACCCCCATCAAAAACATGTGGGACATTGCCAAGAGAAAGCTGAACGGGAAGAGACCAAACAATAAAGAAGAGCTGAAGGCTGTGATGGAAGCATGTTGGTCTTCCATAACAGCTGAGATATGCCACAAGCTGGTAGCCTCCATGCCACGCCGGGTTATGGCAGTCATTCATGCAAAAGGGGCCCCAACTAAAAACTAAGTACAGATGCAAGATTTTACTTCAGGAGGCCTGATATTTTTGTACTTAAAACCCTTTTTAAATTGATTTCATGCAATATTCAATTTTTTTTAGTTTTAGGATTTGAGGTTTTCTTAAAGGGGAAAATCAGACATAAATCCGACATATCATGCCTTTCAGACGTGGCTGTAGTTTTAACTGTATATTTGAGTAATCAAATTCCTTCATGCAGCAGAAACTTTTAATTTACATTACTTTACTTAGCTTATTTTGCTTTGCTTTATTTGGTTTTACATTATTTTATTATACGTAACTTTACTTTACATTATTTTATTTTACTTTATTTTATTTTTGGGAGCAGCTGTTAGAGCAGCAGCACAGCAGCTCCAAAGACAGAGAACTACATCGTCTGGCGTCTCTGCACCGTGTCTAGATTCATCAGATTGTTCAGAGGTGTTTTAAAGGGGAAGTTCAGGATTTTTGACATAGGGCCTCATTTTCAAGTGAGCCAGAATGCTACTTATCACTGAATACGGTTTCAACATATTTCATTCCGTTATTCTAGTTCCAGTGGGTCGCCAATGCTAATGCTAGTGCAAGTCAAGAGGAATGTGTTAGCCTGCCATTAAAAACAATCTTAACCACTCCACAGAACATTCCAGGCAAATCATTTCTAACTTCAGACTATCTGTGTAAATGCCGTGTTACACAGAATAATGTTACAAATAAAAACAAACCTGTGATTCGTTTTTATTTTTATTTTATTATCAAAATTTTGTTGCATTTTGATTGTTTTATAACCATAACAGCAGCCAAATACAGGAAGTAAAACTTTGTAAAATGTCTCAGCAGCAACAATCAAAATGCAACGAAATGCAGGTTAGTTTTATTTGTAACGTTTTTATGTTAACATTGCATTTACACAGATAGTCTTAAGTCATAAATGATTTTCCTCAGATGTTCTGTGGAGTGGTTAAGATTGTTTTTAATGACGCACTAGCAGATTCCTATTGACTTACACTAGCATTAGCATTGGCAACCTCCTGGAACTAGAATATAGGAATGAAATGTGTTAAAAACTGTCTTCAGTGATAAGTAGCATCCTGGCTCACTTGTAAATGAGGCCCCATGTCAAAAATCCTGAACTTCCCCTTTAAGCTGCAAGTCCTGATCAGCAACACTCAAACAAATAAAAGCTTGAAATATAATGATTTGCATATTATTTGTCTATACAATATGTAAATTGCACCTTTTAAGCAGAATTATAGAAATACATGAACTTTTTCACAATATTCTAAGTTTTTGGGTAGTACCTGTAATTCAATGAGTCTGTGTTCAGACTAGTGTAGTATTCAATTTGGTCACTAGATGATGTTCCAGTACCAGGAGTTTAGCATCAGCTGATGGTAAACAAACACTCGCTGTGTGTTGTGATCCAAAGGATGAAAATAGCAGGAAAACGGTCATTTACAAGTTGAATTTAATCAGCTGGTTAAATTTTGAGAGGTGGAGGCAAGGAGACGGCAGAGACTCATTAAAATGAGCTACAAAAGCTAGCTTTTTGACAGCAGGCAAGTTCTTTTGCTGGAAGTTGTTGGAAGTTTTGCTGGAAGCGTTAACTAGCTGCGGCTAGCTTACCCACTGAAGCAGATGGACAGATTCTCCGCAGCCGAAATACAGCGCTTGTAGTTTGTATCCTGGAGGAATATGCAGCACCGATCCTCCCTGACAGATCATCAAACTAGGGTTAGAAAATCCCCCCATCATCCAGATGTAACTCCTGGATTAGCTGTTGAAATTTAGAGCTCCGAGCGCCTCTGGAAAATCTGGTGGACCCAAACACGCCGGCATTTTCGGTTTTCCGCCTTCTAAAGCAGGTACAACACCCCAACACTCTCAAAGTACTCAAAATAAACGGGTTCTGCTATGTTCACCTGACTGAAGTGACTGATGTGTGACAAACCAAACCACAATCCCCCACTCCAGAAAGCTCAACTTGACATGCAAATGAACTGTTTTATTCACGCGTATTATTCGCTCCATTCACGCAAAAAAAACAACCTGAATCAAGCGAGTAAACATCCAGCATTCATGCGTTAAAATCTAGGCGCGTATGCGAATGGAAGCGTCCGGTGTGAACACATGGTAAGACCGTTCCAAGTGTCGGCACTCACAATGTAATTACCATTGGTTGTGTTGCTGAAGAAAGCCGTGCATGGGGCATCATATGAAACAGAATTCCCTCATGGCCTTAAAAACTGGGAACACTTGCTGAAACGATGTGATTGCATGTACACACTCTGCCATTGTCAGTAGCTGTGTGTTTACCCTCAGTGCTCACAGACCTGGAGTTACAGTTGGTAACCAATTTTGCCTCCAAAAGGGCCAACCTCATCAACTGCAACAAAAGGAGATGATGACATTACACTATAATCTACAAGCTGCTGCGAACCGCAGCTTCTGATAAGCTTAACTCTAGTAGAGAAATCATTTTTGACCGGATCGTGGGAGTCAGACCCGCTCAGCACAACTGAGAGCGAGCTGCCAGCTGCAGTAAAGTCTTTTTATCTGCAGGCTTGTGCTGTCAGTTTCAAAGCCTCCATGTAAGATACTCCAGTTGGTAGTGTTAATAAATCACTATGTGTGCTATGTGCATTCTTATAGCCCAGGGAAAATTTGCATTGCCACCTGGGTGTGATCTTAAAATTTTTATAGCAAACAAAAGCCACTGTGTTCTTGTTTAACAGCAGTATTGTCTATATATTTATTTAGCAGAGCAGGTTTGAGATTTCTGTCATTTAGAGACACAGATTTTCATACATGTAAACCAGAGTACTGATCACAGATAGGCTACTGAATTTTGACCCTTTGCCAGGACTACACTGGTTTACATCAGTTATACACAGAAAATCCTTTGATGGCCAACCACGAAGGTCGCAGCTGTATTAATACATTTCATTACACAGTTTTCAAGTCAACAACAGATGGATGAATGGATAAATACATTTTATGAAGAGATCTGAGTTCACATTGTTGTTGAACACAAAACAAAAACAGAATCAATTATGACTTTTTTTTTTTTACTATGTAGCGTTTTTTCACAAAAATCATCTATGATTTGGTCAATAATATTTTTTCTTGACAACCCAGATTTCCCCTTTTCTTATTCTACATTTCTTTTCATGAGTGCATAGCCCCTTATTAAACATTAATATTAGAGGGAATTGAAAAATGTTGACTTTGTCAGTTGAATTTTAATTTTGTAAATGATATTTTACTTTGGGGTTTGGAAACCATGTGTTTGCATGTGTCTTCATAGCAATTTTATGCTTTATCTTTTAGCATATGGATTTCCATTGTGTGTTGCATGTAATGGGATTTGAGCAATACTAATGTCTGAGATGGTGTTTGGTGAGGTATTGTCACATGTTGTCATTGTGGCTGTTGAGGCATTTATGACAGTTGCTGAGTCTAAGACAAAGGGTGTTTTCCCTCCCACTGTCACCACCACTCCATGCTTGCTCAGGATGGGGGATTGGACCAGGTCAAGTCAAGATTCCATCCAATCTGTTGGTTTCCTTAGCTAGGCTATTATGAATCTGACTTGAATTTTTCTGTTCGTTAAATGCCCAGAGGTGACATTGTCATGAATGGATGCTATTCAAATAAAGTTGAATTAAATTGAATTGAATTTCCCCATCTGGGTCAATAAAGTATATTGAATTGTAACCATATCAGATATGTATGATTTTATCGGTCAACCATTATTAATGTCAGATATTGACGTTAAAATGTGATGTTAAAAAATGTCTTTATTGGTTTTCTTGCACCGATATTTTTATGAATAATATTTCCCAAGATCTTGTTCCATTAGCACCTGTCCAGCATGTGTGAAAGTCCCTGCTATTATGGAGGACCTTCATATCCCAGCATTCCTTTCAGAGTCATGTGACTACGGTGCAGCTGATGCTGCTACAGACTGACTTGCTTTAAAGCTGCTTCTAATATGTCTGGTTTTAAGTTGTTAGTTAAGTTACCAAGTTGTCAGAAACATTAGAATGAGCCACATGTTGGCTAAAACTTGCTAGTATCTGATATCTGGCAGCCAGATGTCCAAAATGAACTCCTCTGGCTGAGTTAAGGCTATTTTGGGATCTTTGCTGTCGAAGCAGAATATTGTTCTATTTCTCAAAGTATGAGATAGAACCTCACAGTTGTCTGCATAGATCGATATCAGTGGATATCAGAAATTAAAAGTTGGGCAATGTTGATATATCGGATATGAGGTAAGAAAAAAAAAAAGCCAATATTGAACATCCCTTGCATAAACACAACTCTTATACGCTGTTTTTTTTTTATTAGAAATAAAAAAACAATCAGTGTGCTAGTGAAAATAAAATACTTGACATTAATTAGAGAGTTTCCCAGTATTAGTGGGTGATGTGTTGAATGCTCTTTGAACAGTTTTTATACATTGTTTTTATTGGGCAGAAGGTTTTTACACAAACACACAATATTATCAGCGCTAAGTGAGATGTACTGCTTATATTTGACTTATTATATGTCATAACACTTCAGACTGTTAACTACATTATTACACACAGCTTCCAATTTCTATGCTGTTCTTGTTCAGGTGTGGCAGCATGACAGAATTTAGAGATGCTCCAGTTCAGAGTTCAGATTCCTTTGTGGTTGTTCAAGCTAAGCCTTGAAGCACTAATGATTCTGCAAGAGGCTTTGGAAAACAACAGCATCTGGATGGTAACTTTTATGTGTTGTTCATGCTGTTTTGTAATAAATTCTAACTCATTGTTTCAGGTTCAGAAATGGTGGAGGCTCAGTGTCAGCGGTTTGAGGTGCGGAGCACAGATGGCGAGAGGTTCTCTTCTCTGCAGATGAAGACGAGATTAGCATCGGGACAGAGAAACTTAAAGTCACAGGTAGGTTTATTCTTAAAGACCAATGACATAGTTTTTCCATTATTTCCCACTATTTAATTATTTTTGATGGCGAGCAATGATAGATAAGACTTCTGTCAATATTTAAAGGTAGAGTCCGGAGTGTTCCCTTGTTTCTGTTTGCAAACACTATTCAAACCGAGAGCCCCTCCCCTCAGGTTAATGGTCACATCACTCTTAAGTCCCAAGCCTCTCAAAGCTACAAAGAGAGTGAAAGCCAAATCAATATTAACCCTGGTTTTCAAATGTGCACTATCTAAAGCTCTTTTCGTTGCAAAATACCTCCTTTTCTTTGCTGCATCCGCCACTTTTATCGAGAATGCAAGTGAATCTGTGTCAGCTCCAGGGGCGTCTCCAGCCTTTAAGGACAACCGGGGTTTAGCCCGGAGTTGCACCAGACAGATTTGAAAAAAATTAGACGAGCTTTTCTCTAGTCTTCCGCTACAAAAATGTGTTTTAGAAGGCAATAATAGACATAATGGTGTGTATAAATTGTCATTTTAATTTAACAAAATAATAATTAACTACAAAATCAACAATGAAATGTTGACCATTATGTTGCTAAAACACATTTGCTGCACTCCTGTAGAACAGTTCGTACAGTATTCACCTTTTATCTTCTCTTTGACTCATCACTCATCACTGACCCTCCTCATCATCACATGTTCTCTTCTCACCTGCTCTTCTCATTATGTTCTCATTATGTTCTCACACTGCTCCCGGCTGGAGCAGTGTGTTGGCTTAAGAGGTGCTGTTCTAAGCTGGTTTCGGTCCTATCTCACTGATCGAACTTTTACTGTTCAGCTTGAACAGCATTCCTCTGCTGCCGCACCTCTTTCCTGTGGGGTCCCACAAGGTTCTATTTTAGGTCCTCTCCTGTTCTCGCTTTATTTACTCCCTTTGGGGTCAATATTTAGAAAACACAAGATCTCCTACCATTGCTATGCAGATGACCTGCAAATTTATGTTCCCCTTAAATCAACAGATGGTTCTGTGTCTGGGTTGCTTGATTGTCTTCAGGACCTCAAAGCCTGGATGGCAATCAACTTCCTCCATCTAAATGAACAAAAAACTGAAATAATTATTTTTGGTGATAAGCTGCCAAATGATGCAGCTAGCATGTTGGGATCTGTGGCCTCTTTTTCTCGTCCCTTTGTTAAAAGCCTGGGGGTAATCTTAGACAATTCCTTGAAGCTTGATAAACAAGTTAGCTCAGTGGTCAAGAGCGTCTTCTTCCACCTACGAGTCCTCGGGAAGGTCAAACCTTACCTGCCCAAACATGACTTTGAGAAGGTGGTTCATTTGCTTATTATGTCTCGTCTTGATTATTGCAATTCACTTTATTACGGCATCAGCAAATCATCCCTCCACCGTCTCCAGCTTGCTCAGAATGCAGCTGCCCGTTTGTTGACCGGGAAGAGGCTTTCTGACCACATCACTCCCGTCCTCGCTGAGCTTCACTGGCTTCCCCGTCAGCTTTAGGGTCCAGTTTAAAATTTTATTACTCGCTTATAAGGCTCTGAATGGTTTAGCTCCGCCATATATGGCTGAGCTTTTGATCAGGCATGCTCCCACTAGATCTCTGAGGTCCTCTTCTCAGTTGCTTTTAGAGGTTCCTCGAACCAAATGTGTTTCTCGAGGCGATAGAGCCTTCTCAGTGATGGCCCCGAAACTGTGGAATGGGCTGCCGCTACATATTAGAAGTTCCCAGTCTGTCCAAGCCTTTAAAACTATACTGAAGACATATTTCTTTGATCTAGCTTTTAACTAGTGGAGATGGTTATTCATACTTTGTACTTTTTATTCTCTGAGTATTTATTTTGGTCTCGTGTTTTATATCTTCTAATTTGGCCATTTTATTCATTTTTATCATTCTATATGTTCTAAGTACACCAGTGTTTTGTGCGTCCCTGTGTGTATGTGTGTATTTGTGTTTCTAGTTTTTACACATATGCCACACAGTAGGTGTGAATGTGTTAGTATGTTTTGTGTTAATGTGCTGTCATCAGTGTCTGTGTTCTTTCATGTGTCTATTTGGATATCTTTTAAATCTCTGTGGCACTTTGTGCGACCACGGTCGTTAACGTGCTATACAAATAAACTGAACTTGAACTTCTTCTTTTTCTTCCTAATTTGTTCTCTTCTCTCCTATTTGTTCTCTTCTCCTCATCACTTTTTCTCCTTTTCTCATACTCATTTGTTTTCTTCTCATTTGTTCTCATTTTCTCCTCATTTATTCATTTATAGGTTTCACAAATCAGAAACTGTGCTTTAATTAACCTACAGTCCCTAAAGAACATCTGAGTCCAGGTTTGAAAAGTCTACGTGTTGTAGTTTTTACACAGGACCTCGTTAAATGTTGTCAGTAGAAAATTATTTGAGTGGAATTGCCCTTTAAGCCAAAATCGAAACAGAAGCTGGGAAAGGAGTTGCTGCTAACTTCAGCCTTTTTTTGTGGTGGGGAGTTTATGTTGACTTTTTTATATTGTTTTTAAGGAGAAAAAAAGAGTCAACACTGTGATATCTTACCTTTTACTTTCCTGCTGAAAAGCTGAGGATGTAACTGCTGCTTTCCCTCGTATTTTCTGTACATCTCTGCTCTCATCATCTGCTTTAATCTGACTGCAGCTCTCCTCTGCACATGCGCACACGGAGCTGACAAACTTACTTTAGCTTCGTCTGACATTAAAGATGGAGGGGCTAATTGGACCTCGGACTTCACACACACGTTCACTCACACACCGCACCAACGGAAGCTAGGCTGGACCTTCGCGCATTTGTGGTGCGTTCAAGTACTGGTAGAAAGCTGGGTCATTTGGATTTTCGTCTGATTTTTTTTCAGAAAAAGGTGGTTAAACATTAAATTCATACCCGGGGCTAAACTCAAAACATCCGGGGCTGAAGCCCCGGGAATATCGGCTGGCGACGCCACTGGTCGGCTCCAGTCGATGTTTAAAACAAAAAAAAAAAAGTTTGCTCCCTCAGAGTTTATCCCCACAGAACGCTACGCCCTTAGCTCTGTCAGATTAAGCTGGATGTCACATAAATCTAACATTTATTTTCAAGGGGAAAACTCTGGATTCTAACTTAAAAATTACATTTACTGCTATACATATATACATACAGTACACACAGGTACTACCCAAAAAATCGGAATATCCGGAAAAAGTTCTTGTATTTAATTCAACTTAAAAGTTGCAATTTACATATTATTTAGATAAATAATATGCATATCAATATATTTTGAGCTTTTATTTGTTTGGATGTTGCTGAGTAGGACTTGCAGCTTCAGAAAACCTCAAATTCAAAAAACTTAAAAATTAGAATACTGTGAAAAGCTCCTGTATTGTAGGTTCAGAGTGTCACATTCTAATCAGGTAAGTAATCCAAAACACCTCCATAAGTGCCCTGAGCCTTTAAAAAGTCCCTGTCTTGGTTTAGAAGAATTGACAATCATGGGGAAGATGCTGATCTGACAGTTGTGCAGAAAACCATCATCGACTCCCTGCACAAGGTGGAAAAGACACAAAAAGTTATAGCAAAAGAAGCTGGATGTTCTCAGAGTGCTGTCTCAAAGCACATTAATGGACAGTTACTGTAAGTGGAAGGAAGAAGTGTGGAAGAAAACTGTGTACAAGCCAGAGGGCTGACAGCAGCCTGGAGAAGATGGTCAGCGTTAAGTTCCCCAGTCTGTGATGACCTGGGATCCATGTCAGCTGCTGGTGTTGGTCCTCTGAGCTTCATCAAGTCCAGCATGAATGCAGCCGTCTACCAGGACATTTTGGAGCACTTCATGTTTGCTTCAGTGGACCAGCTGTATGGGGATGCAGACTTCATCTTCCAGCAGGACTTGGCACCTGCCCACACTGCCAAAAGTACAAAATCTTGGTTCAACAACCATGCTTGATTGGCCCGCAAACTCACCTGACCTGAACCCCATTGAAAATCTGTGGGGCATTGTCACCTTTTAAGTTGAATTACAGAAATACAAGAACTTTTTCCAGATATTTTAATTTTTTGGGTAGTACCTGTGTGTGTGTGTGTGTGTATATATATATATATATATATATATATATATATATATATAGTCAGTCATTTTCTGTACCGCTTATCCAGTTCAGGGTCGCGGGGGTTGCTGGAGCCTATCCCAGCTATTATCAGGCGAGAGGTCCCTGGACAGGTCGCCAGTCTGTCGCAGGGCCAACATGGAGAGACAGACAACCATTCACGCTCACATTCATTCCTAGGGGCAATTTAGAGTGACCAATTAACCTAGCATGCATGTCTTTGGACTGTGGGAGGAAGCCGGTATATATATATATATATATATATATATATATATATATATATATATATATATATATATATATATATATATATATATATATATATATATATATATATATATATATATTTTATGTATATATATGTATGTATATATACACACTTTTATACACACATCCAACATGTAATTTTCACACAATTTATGTCTCAAAGAAGCTATCCTGTGTTTCAAAAGTTCCAAAAGTCAACTTTCAACATAGTACGTTTATGCTACAGTAATATGATACCCTCATCACTATAGATAACTAATTTAGTGTTATTAGTGTTTTTTAAGTGTATAACATGGAAGCAAAACAGCTGACTGCACTGAACCACCATATCAAACCCATCCTCGACATGTGGGTACGCCCATTTCACGATGTCAGTCCAGAGGACCAGCATCGATACGTGGTCTCTCCAATCTATGAATTTATTCCTACAGAGCGCTACATCTTTAGCTCTGTCCTTGGGTGGAGATGAATACGCAAATCTCCGCCCAAAAAACGTCCTGAATACACCAAAACAAAGGGAAAAGGCAAAGTACGGACAAGGGGAGAGGGAGTTACAAACAAAGTCACCCCCACATGAGAGTAGAGGCCCAAAGGTGCAGATTGAGATGGATTTCACTTGCACAAGTTTTGTGTTTATTTTTAGGAGGAAAACTCTGGATTCTACATGTAAGTATCAAAGTTAAACTGGGACTCTCTAACTGGCCAACTTTAAAACATGGAGAAGGTCTAGGGCAGGGGTGCCCATGTCCAGTCCTAGAGCTGCTATCCTGCATGTTTTGGTTGCATTCCTCTCCAACACACCTGAATCATTTAAATGGCTCGTTACCAGGCCTCTACAGACCTGAATGATGAGATAATTAGCCATTTGATTTGGGTGTACTGGAATAGGTATGTTCTAAAGCATACAGGATAGTAGATTTCAAGGACTGGACTTGGGCACTCTTGGTCTAGGGCAACTAAACGAGAACCAGGTCAGCAACCAGATATGTTCATCTTCCAATCTAAAGACATAATCCAGAAGAAAATCATTTTTAAAAAGTGTCAAAGAAGAGATAAATTACTGAAAGGTCTGACTAAGGCCAGGAAATACAGGTTTGAGTGAAAAGGACAGAACTCAGAAGGTTTAGAGGTGACTGTTACTCCTGGAGGTGAGAGAAGAAAGCTCAAGCTGTGTATCAAATCAAAACATTAACACAATCAGCTCTTACATGGATGTCTGCTGGATTTCATGCAGTGCTCCTGTATGATATTGCCACATGGTTTCCGTGACTGAAAGTAAAAATCCAGTGTGTTGATGCCAACGTTGCTCTGCTTTGAAAACTCCGTGGGCATTGTGGGCTAGGACAGGTGTCACCAAACTGAGGATGACAAGCTCATAAAGATTTCATGGAAACAACAGTTGTAAACAGAGCAGCGATGAAACCCAAAAAGCAAGCTGGAAAGAGCATGCCATATGGCTGTCAGAGAGATAAGCAGCATGGTGTACGGCTGGAATCAAACAGTGCAGCATACAACAAAGGTCCGCCCTGGACTCACATTTTTATCCTTGTTAACAGGAGTGGGAGCTATCAATGACCTCCTTACGTCTTCTGCACTTCAGCTTGTTACTTCAGTGCTTTAGTTTTCAACAGTTCAATAAGCACTCTTGTAATATGTGGGCTTGCCAGTGAGAAACATAGCCTCATGCAGTAGTAAGTTTGTAATAGTGCTGAGCTTTCAGCATATCCTTTAAAGTCTCAGCATGAGCCGGTGCCAAGCATCTGTTCATGGCTGTCGAGGTGGCCGCTGGACACAGAGACCTAAACACATCACATCAGAGAAATATAATTGGGAGAAAAGTAGAATGAAAAGACAAAATTGAGTCATTATTTACCTTGTTTACAGTTGTGTGAAAAAGTGTTTGCCCCGTTCCTGATTTCTTATTTTTTTTTTGCATGTTTGTCTCACTTATATGTTTCAGATCATCAAACAAATTTAAATGTGAGACAAAGATAACACAAGTCAACACAAAATGCAGTTTTTAAATGAAATTTTTTTTTAAGGGAGGAAAAACATCCAAACCCACATGGCCCTGTGTGAAAAAGTGATTGCCCCTAAACCTAATAACTGGTTGTTCCACCCTTAGCAGCAACAACTGCAATCAAGCACTTGTGATAACTGGCAGTGAGTCTTCTACAGCGCTGTGGAGGAATTTTGTTCCACTCATCTTTGCAGAAATGTTGTAATTCAGCCACATTGGAGAGTTTTTTCAGCATGAACCGCCTTTTTAAGGTCATGGCACAGCATCTCTATCAGATTCAGGTCGGGACATTAACTAGGCCACTCCAAAGTCTTCATTTTGTTTTTCTTAAGCCATTCAGAGGTGGACTTGCTGGTGTGTTCTGGATCATTGTCCTGCTGCAGAACCCAAGTGTGCTTCAGCTTGAGGTCACCAACAGATGGCCGAACATTCTCCTTCAGGATTTTTTGGTAGACAACAGAATTTGTGGTTCTATTTACCACAGCAAGTCTTCCAGGTCCTGAAGCAGCAAAACAGCCCCAGACCATCATACTACTGCCACCATGTTGTACTGCTGGTGTGATGTTCCTTTTCTGCAAAACCGTGTTACTTTTACGCCAGATGTAATGGGACCTACACCTTCCAAAAAGTTAAACTTTTGTCTCGTCAGTCCACAGAGTATTTTCCCAAAAGTCTTGGGGATCATCAAGATGCTTTCTGGCTAAACTGAGATGAGCCTTTATGTTCTTTTTGCTCAGCAGTGGTTTTGGTCTTTGGAACTCTGCCATGCAGCCATTTTTGCCCCCCAGTCTCTTTGTGATGGTGGAGTCATGAACACTGACCTAAATTGAGGCAAGTGAGGCCTGCAGTTCTTAGATGTTGTTCTGGGGTCTTTTGTGACCTCTTGGATGAGTCTTCGCTGTGCTCTTGGGGTAATTTTGGTCGGCCGGCCACTCCTGGGAAGGTTCACCACTGTTCCATGTTTTCACCATTTGTGGATAATGGCTCTCAATGTGGTTCTCTGGAGTCCCAAAGCTTTAGAAACCTTTCCAAACTGATGGATCCAATTACTTTGTTTTTCAATTTTTCCTGAATTTCTTTGGATATCAGGATGATGTCTAGCGTTTGAGGATCTTTTGATCTACTTAACTTTGTCAGGCAGGTCCTATTTAAGTGATTTCTTGATTGAGAACAGGTGTGGCAGTAATCAGGCCTTGGTGTGGCTAGAGAAATTAAACTCAGCTTTCCAAACATGTGATAAACCACAGTTAATTTATGTTTTAACAGGAGGCGGGTATCACTTTTTCACACAGAACCATGGAGGTTTGGATTTCCCCCCGCTCTTACTAATAAAAATCTTCATTTAAAAACTGCATTTTGTGTTTATTCGTGTTATCTTTGTCTCACATTTGAATTTGTTTGATGACCTGAAACATACAAGTATAACAAACATGCAAAAATAAAGAAATCAGAAAGGGGGCAAACACTTTTTCACAGAACTGTACAGTAGATAAGGTAAAGGAATTACTTAACAAAAGAGCTTTGCATATTTTGTACAACTCACTGATTGTTCCTTATCTGACATATTTGTGTGGGGGAGTACCTGTAAAGCTTAGAGATTAACTTTCTTTACAGAAGAGAGCTGTTAGAGTCAAAAGTGGAAGTGGGTGTATAGTCACACAAACCCAATATTTATACAGTTACATTTATTGAAAATGTTTGAATTCTTTGTTTCATTGCGGCCATTTGCTAAAATCAAAAAAAGTTAATTTTATTTCTCATTAATGTACACTCAGCACCCAATCTTCCCAGACAAAAACAGAAATTCAGACATTTTTGCAAATTTAAAAAAAATGAAAACCTGAAATATCACATGGTCATAAATATTCAGAGCTTTTGCTCAGTACTAAGTAGAAGCACCCTTTGAGCTTCCCCATCCTTCCCAGTTATTACCCATGGAAGCACAAAGGACATGTACCGAGTCAAACCACTTGGTAAAAACGGGGCTTTACAGTCATTTTCAGACTGTGTTGACTTTAACATGCCATTTTCCTTTTATCCACTTTTACTCTCTCTACAGGGAATGAAGGAGTCGTGTTCAGCCATTCTGTAGAGACATCACATGTAAGGGCAGAACCTTTCCAAGACCTAAAGTAAGTAATCTTCATATTTTTCCATGTGGATTTGTACAGGCGTGTTGAAGACAAGTCTAATATATTTGACTCTCCTCACTCCCTGACATTTGTCCCTTCGCTTTTTAAAGCTGTAGATTTATAAAATATCCATGTGAACATTTACAGAATAACAGTTTAAATGATTTGTTTTTAAAATTGAAAGAAAATGTGTCCATGAAAAAACAAACAAAAAAAGAAAAGAAAAACGTACGCTTATGTAATGGTTGGTCTGAGACGAGTTAACAAAAGCTCTTCAGGCTGCAGTGTACAAGGCTCAGGCTGTCCATTCAAGCCTTCCACTGGAATCCAATGAACATCTGTAGTACAGTATAAAGCTGTGTTAATTATCTTTATTCACAGTATATTTAATTCCCTCAGAAAATAACAGAATCATACAGTATTATAGTATGCCATCATACTATTTATGCTGGACTCTTATGCACTGCTGAAGTACACAGTTTGTAAACACTGTGTATGGCACATTTACAGAAACTTTAGTTGCTCAAAGTGCTGCACCATTAATAATCAAGAAAAAATAAGTGCATTAAAAGGAATAAAACCACTAAAAAGAAAATATACTGTAGAAAAAGTCAGTATTGACCATGTTTAATACTATACAAGTTTCTGACCTTAAAACTGTGCTTCTGATAGATTTTGACAGCACATGGCGGACATTCATTAAGCACAGTCCTAAAGCGATCATTGCCCTGCAGCATCTTGTGACAGCTGTGATATGCTTAATGGCAGGGGTCTTCAACCCCCAAATAGATGCCAAATGGAGCAGAGACCATCATATAGTGGATTATTGCAACGTTGCATAAACTTTTAAGTTTATTTAGCTGAGTAAAAATGCCAGTAAGATATGTGTTTGGATACCCACACATGTATATTATTTCAGGGTCTGCACGCTTCGAAGTGCGGATTCTTCGGGTGCATATATCACAATGGCACGCCAAGTACGGTTCCATTTTAAAAGCCTCAAAAGGATCCTCCAAATTCACCCTACAAACCCGCACTTCATTTGGCCTGTAGCAAACGCTACTCGCGGTGTATCCTTCACAGCCTCTCCTGTCCCAGAATTCATTGTGCACAAGATGGCAGGGAATATACAGCAGAGCTACAAGTACGGCTGGGTATGGATTGAAATTTCAAGAATCGATTCGATTCTGATACTCATGGTTTAGAAATCGATTCAGTTCAATCAGGTCCGGTCCAATTCGATCCAATCTTGATTTGGTTCGCTGGTATCAAAAACTTTTTTTTTTGCTGTTACCCAAATTACATGACTGTAGTAATACATATTGACGCTAGTATTATACTGACATTCATAAACTAATGAATGAAGTAATGAGAGTGAATAACAAAGTAAGCCAGCATTGTAAACAAACTTAAAACAACTAGCTAGACTGACCCGCTAGCTTGATGCTAACGATGAATGGAAAATGCAGTTGACATGCTAACAGAATTAGCATCTATGCGGTAACTCTAAAGGTAACATACCAAATTGCAAGTATCAATTTCACCTCGATCATGAATATAAACTGCATTCATCAAAAGACATGTATTTCCTTTGCTCCGTTTAAACTGAACCTTTAGAAACGACTTGAACCAGCCACACTTGCCCAGTCTTGTTTTACTGCACTCCAGTAGCTTAGGCCTACATTCTGTCCAGCTCACTATCCCCCCCTAGCAGCATGGCTAAGCTACTGCACATAAGCAGAGGAAGGACCTTAAATGGTCATTTAGGGAAAAAAAAAAAAAAGAAAGAAGAGAATTGAAAGAAAAATCATTCTTTGACGTATGAATCAATCTTTACACTGTAAAAATTGTTACTTTGGATCAAATTTTAAAAATTTGCGGCAACTTGTCACATTTATGTTTTTTTCTTCAACTAAATTTATGATTTGGTTGAAACTATAAATTTAAATTTACTGGAAATCTATTTTTAATTTAGAATGAAGACAGAAATTGCTTTGATACAAAGTAAATATATAATTCATAACAAAAAAACTTTGTTTTTTGCTTTGTTAAAATTTTATTTTTATTTTGGAATAAACTAAACAAGTTGCATCAACTTGTCACATCTATATTTTTTTTTCCTCACACTAGATGTATGATTGGGTTGAAACCATAAATTTTGTTTTACTTTAAATTTATTTTTTACATAACGAAAAATAAAAATTGCTTTGATACAAAGCAAAAATAATATTCATAACAAAAACATTTTTTGTACTTTGTTGCAATTTTTTTTTTTTTTTATCTTGGAGTAAACTGTAACATGCTTTTTAAAATTTTCTCAAGTTAAATTTCTGGTTTAGGACAAAGTAAAATTTTGCTTATATCTGACTCAGTACATTGTATTTAGTACCAAGCTTACATGGTTCTTAATGTATGAGTCTGTGACTGAAAAGTGATATAAACAGTTTTTATGTCATGTTGGTTTTAAGCCACACTTAGTACAAGGATTACAAATGGGTTGGTAGTTTACATGAGTGTGAAGGACTCTTCACTGTCCTTCACACTCATGGTGCAACTTAACGTCCAAACTGAACAGAATTTCTAAACAACTTCCTCTGTATGTGAACATAACAAAGGCAGTAAAGCACATAACATAATAAATGTATAGGATAACAGTCATAAAAGTGGTCTGGGTATGTTGAGTTTTGAAAATAGCGCCGCCCCCTTTGTTGTCCATGCACTCTGAAGCTGAAATAACTTAATAAATTTACTTTATGTGAAAGTAAAAACTTATTTCAGACTAAAGAGTATGATTTTTAAGTTGATTTAACCCAAAAACATTAGATTTAATCACAAAACCAAAATAATTAAGTTAGATCAATGTAAAAAAAAAAAGTCCTTCATATCAACTACAGCCCAGATACTCTTTTTGACAATGCAGAAATTAATATGAGAACTGATTCAGAATCTGACATAGCCCTAGCTGCAGTACAAGTGTAATATTTGAATATATTTGTGGATTATAAATGTAAGGTTTACCGGTTAGAAACATCAGGTAGCCTCTGAGGAAAATTTAGGAAATACACTGTTGCGCTTGAAATGAGAGTTTTCACCTTAGAAAATGCATTTGTTGCTCCGTAAAAAGTAAGAGAACCAACTCAGTCCGTGTCAACAGTCCTTGGTGAGGTTTTAATGCTCAGATAATGACAGACAAATGAAAAAGAATAAAATGCCTGTCTTTTCATTTTTACAACATATCTGAATTGCACTAGATAGCTGCTGAATCTGCAGTTGCTACGCAGCCGAACTGGAGCACTGTGGGTAATTCTGAAGGTTAGGTTATCTCATTTGCTTCAGAGGGTGAAGCCTACATAGTCCGCGCATTCTGAAGTGCACAGACCCCAAAATCAAAGTCACTGTGATGCCAGCTCTGTGAGCATTTGAAAAAATAAGACCTTCCAGATAGATGTGCTTAGCTCCAGCATGCAGAACAATGTCCACGTAAAAGCCACTGACCTCAGTCATGTCACTCACTAACACAGAAATTAGAGAAGAAATGCATTTGCGAATGACCCTTCTTGACTACATTGACAGGTTTCACGCCAAAGTCCATGACAACTGATTGTTGAGTACTCGAGTCTATGGCAATAAGTGACTCCCTGTGTAGCATGCAGTCCATCCAAATGACTTGCAGAGTCACATCCTTACACGCCTGATAAGGTGACTACCAGCCACTTAGTGCAATAGATTTTGTACTGTCAATGTCATCTGTCTCCTTGAAGGTAAATGCAAACTTCAGAAAATCAACTGCATACTTTCGGGTCTTTTTTTTATTGGGCTACAGGGCAATAGCTTCGGCCAGTGTTATGTCCAAAGTACTGGAGTCAGTCCTGCTCGGTCGACTTGAGAGATATAGTCTGTGTACCAACAACCAGTTTGGTTTTAAAAGAAAGCATGGCACAGATTTCTGTATTTTTGTACTAAAAGAAGTTTTAGGTGAATATGACAGGCAAAATTCAACAATGTTTATCTGTTTTATTGATGCTTCTAAAGCATTAGATTGTGTCAATCAGGGCAAATTATTTCTCAAATTATCCAAGTGTGGAGTTCCTGGCTTTTTAATTAGAATCTTGGTTTATTGGTACTCTCATCAGACAATGAGGGTGAGGGGGATGCAACATCTGTTCCTTTCCATGTGACCAATGGTGTTTGCCAAGGTGGAATCTTATCTCCTTTTCTTTTTAATGTGTACATTAAAGATTTGTCTCGGATTTTAAATGGATCTGATAGAGGGAGTAGGGCTGGGGATTCATTAATTAATGGCCTTATGTATGCAGATAATTTAGTAATTTTTAGTACATGTAGTGCTGGTCTCCAACAGCTTCTAAGGATGTACTGAGTATGGCTAAAGGTGATATAATATACAACGCCAAAAAGAGTAAGATTGTGATTGTCAAAAGTAGAGAAGACAGACGGTTAAACATCCCTGATTTCCACCTGTCCTCAGTGTGTGCAGTGAGATCACATATCTTGGCCATGTTATGACATTACAGAAGACCTGTCCGATGATCAGGACATCTACAGGCAGCGTCGGAAGCTGTATGTTCAAGCAAACATGCTGTGTTGGAAGTTTAGCATGTGTTCTGTAACTGTGAAGATTGCACTTTTTAGAGCGTGTTGTACACCATTGTATACTGCCCACCTGTGGTGTCGAAGACAGTATTAGAAAACCCATGGTGACATATAATGACAGCATGAGGCTGCTGCTGAAAACCTCAAAAAGGTCCAGTGCAAGCCACATATTTGCCAGTGTTGGAGTTCCCACCTGCCTGGCTGCTCTACGTAACCTGATGTACAGATTTATGTGCAGGGCATCGGAGTCAGAAAACGATCTGTTTGCTGTTATATAGGCTTTCCACCGATCAGATCGGTTTGATCGGATGATATTTCACATTTTTTTCTAATTTTCTGATCGGTCCTTAACTTTTCATTCACCGATCCGATCAATGATGTCATTGTCATTTTGAATCTGCTCCGGTAAAACTCTCATTTACACCAATTAAACTTAGAAAACAAGTAAACAAACAAAGCAGAATAGACACGTACTCACTAGTATGTGTTTTACGTCTTCGTGGCGTTTTTGTCGTGAGTTCTGTCACTATGTGCTGGACAATAAAGTTTTTACAATCCCAAATACGCCACACGTAAAGGATGGCGACGTCGGTTGCAAACATGTCAGCTCTTAGACCGAAAGGACACAGCACATTTCCTGCATTTCCGCAAACAACAGTTTACCTTAAACTGATGCAGAACAAGTGTTTGTCACCGTGTCTCCATCAGAGACTGTAAATAACAGGACTCCAGACCACGGAGACACCCAGTGTCGAGCGCTTCGGCCGCCGCGTGCTCCTCGCGTGCTCCTCGCGTGCTCCTCGCGTGCTCCAGCAGGTATGTACACAAACGCTGATGCATGCGTCCACAGCAAATATATTCCAGCCCTACTGTAGCGATACCGGACTACTTGAGCTGAAGCGGGTTGTTTGTTCTCACGTGGAGGTTCTTCTGAGGAAACAGTCACTCGATTAGTTTGACCACTGATATGACGTCATCAAATGTGAGCCCCAACTTCTGAAGCAGCATTACTGCCTTCATTTGTGCTGCGACTGTAGATAATTTCAGTTATGACTGTTTAAGTTGGGCCTATTATTTGTGCCACGGGCTCAAATGATTTTGTTTGTCCTGATTAAACCTGAATGCTCATTAGAAGTTATTGATGTTTAACCTTTTCATCTCAGTTCAGGACAAAAAATGGAAACAAAAATCTTTTTTATGATACTCAGTAAACTGTATAAATACAGGTAAACGAGCTATTTAAATAGATACATTTGCTTCCTCACATGATCGGATCGGTGATCGTTTTTTTAAAACTCTCTAATCGGTGATCGGTCCCAAAAATCCTGATCGTGTAAAGCCTACTGTTATAGCTTACCCTGTATGCAGTTCTATCAGATTCTCCTCTAAACTGTGGAACCACTGGCAAACTTGTCTGTATGTTAGGCATTGAATGTGGCAGAAGGCCTTACATATTTTGTTGTCGTCTATTTGTCTGTTTTTCTTTAAATTATTATTTGTTTTTATTATTTGTTTTGTTTGTATACCATATGGATCCCCCTGGGTCTGGAATAAAGATTTCTTCATTTGCACTTAGACTTATTAGCTGCCCTGCCGTTTTCACCAGTGGTATCTGAGGTGGGTGATATCATTGGTGCTCGTGGAGTTTTTTATCGGGTTTTTTTTTTTTTTTGTTTTTTTGTCTTTTGTTTTATTGATTTACAAAACTATGTGTTTTTGCTCATAATAATGTCCATACAATTGGCTTGATAATATACTGGCTTTAGTGGTTGTGTAGATAAAGATAAGAGCTGCAATGTTTTAGTCAAGAAATTTCTTTATCTGACTGCATAAGATTTGTGGGGGATGCAAATATCGTTGTTTCTTTTCATTAGGTTGTCTTGTTTATTTTTCATAGGCATGTAAAAGAAATTAATGTAGTATCCGGTCACGTCTGAATAGGGGAGAGTGAAGCCAGTTGGGCGTGTCCCACCGTCGCCACCTTGCTGTGTCGTGTGTGCCGTCACTCCCGGAAAATACTAAAATGGGCAAAGCGCAGCCTCAGGACAAATGATTGACAGCCAACGCACTCTGGGCTAAACGCAAACCGAGCTAACTTAAAACTAACAGGAGCTAACGAAGTAGCATCCTAAGCGGCAGGATAAAGGTAAGGTATGTTTGAACTTGCTGTTAGCTGGCTAAAAACTACCATTTTGCTACTCTGTTGCAGACTGAGACCTTTCCGAGAGCAAACAAGGAGCTAACTGTAAGCCACTGGCCTGCAGGCCAACATCCGGTCTGCCACATGTGTAATTTCAAGATTAAATAACATCTAAAAGGATGAGTTATAAAAAAGAAAAAAGAATTCACCCCTCTCACAGTTGACATGAAGACTTGACCTATTTAAAACCAGAGTTGGTAATCCTGTTCAGAAACACTTTGTTATACTGGGTGAAATGGTCCTTCCATCCTGCTGAGTACATGCTGTATGCATGTATTCATAAAAAAGAAGGAGAAAAGTCAGACTTCTGTGAGAGCTGCAGTTCTGTAAAAACTCTGACCAACCCCTGCCATTCACACCGGATGGCAGGAATTGGTCATTTGCAACTTATAAAAAGAACGAATCAATGCCTTTTTTTTTAAAAAAAAAAAAAAAAAGTAGCTTGCTTGAACCGTTTTTTCAACATTGCCAACCCTAGCTTTAACCTAAAATGATTTTTAAACCAGGCTGTAAACATGTCTATTTCTGCTGTAAACATGTTTATTTCTGCTGTGAAGTTGGCCTTTTTAACATGGGAGTTTATTGGGATTCGCTCTGTTTTGGAGCCAGCCCCTAGTGGATGAAGAAAGAACTACAATTATTGAATTTAACTTCTGGGCCTCACACTTTCCAGCAGACTTTGCCCCTTGGTGTATCCTTGTGTTGAAAAATGATTAATGAAAAGGCCAGTCATTGGGAGCCTTATGATTGTCACAGCAGCACAAGGGGTGGGTCTTCCTCTTTGTGTGCAGAAGGCTTCAAGGGACATGTCTAGGGTGGTCTTGTGCTGGAAGTGAACCGGTGTCCAGCTTGAGAAAGTCCCTACTGTCACTGAATATGTGCATTTCTGAATGAAAGATAACATCCTCTGCCTGCATTTACACGACCGCTCAAAATTTTGGGATCAGTTTCACATTAAAACCAATGGGAAATCAATCCCAAACGTAAGACTGGTAGTGTATCTATTCACAAATTTATTATACTGAGCAATTCAGTTTTGTTGGAAAATATGTGGGGAAAAAATATTAGGAATATAATTTGAGAATAAATTGTCAAATCAACCAAAAATTTTGGAACACTGCAACTTTGTGATTATTAAAAAGCAATCCAATGTGACTGTACAGTTTCTCCAGACCTCATTTAGGTTCATTACTCACAACATATGGTCTCAAAAATCCAGGATGAGACCACAAACAACTTTGTGATGTCAGCTTGGCAATGCTAACTGATTTCATCCAATCTTTGCTTATTATTTTGCCCATGCTACTATCAGTACCACCATACCAATACCCCCAAACCAGGAGTGGGCATGCACAGAGTGGAACAAATACACACAAGTCACCCTCAGCCGTTTATTACATCTGTTGAACAGCTTGTAAAAACTGTAGGAAAATTATGTGTAAGAGATGATTACATGCTTCAAATATCCTAATTTGTCATTAGCAGAAAGAAATAATGAACTCAAGGATATAGCCATTGCAGTTGTGCTTTTAACAGAAGTGTTTCCAGCCAAAAGAAAAACTAAACTAAATCTTTTCTGTTGGAACTTTCTCATAGATATCCCAAATATCTGTTGACAAACGATTATTTACACCCTTTTCTGTTTGTCATTGTCTTTCTGTTTAGATCTACCCATGTGTGCAGGCCCCGTTTCAGCTCTCTTTCCCCCCATTTTATCAATCTCATTATAATAAGTTGAGCGTTTTGCAATGAAGGTAAATGGGACATGTAATGAGCGGATTGAAATCCATTTAAAACTAATGATCTGTCCAACAGTTTGGCACTGAAATGGGGAGAGGAGAAGAAGAAAACTTAAAAAGACAAGTGGTATACATAAAGTACAGGTCAAGGAATGGCTGTCAATAAAGATATTCTACTTGGAGTTATTGGGTATATAACTTATACAGAATTGATTTTTATACACTTAATTAACCCTCACAGACATTTAAGAGTATGTAGAGCTTTAATTTATTCGTGAAGTTTAGACATTGAATGTGAGGAACTTGACAAAATTACAGAACTCTCTGCAAGTAGGTTTTAGATAATGTGATGCTGGTCACAGTGACCACAGCTAGATGTTGTTAGAGATGTCTGCCAGCACTTCTGTTCTTCTTTTTTTTAAATCCCTAAGGACTTTTGCAGCTAGAGCAGATTTGACTTAAGCTAATGAGACATAAATGTACAACACACACACACGACTAAAAGTGGGCTTTTCTCCTGGTAAAGAAACTAGACGCTCTGGAGTCTGCCTGCCAGAAAACACTCCAGGAAAGCTATGCTGCGTGTTTCAAAGCCTGTAGCGTGATCGCCACTGCATCCATGCTCACTCTCCTGCCTTTTTCTAAATGCTTTCAAGCACATGGGGAGTGACTGTGTGGCAAACGGAGAGCAGTTGCTTCAGAAAAAAGTGCTGTGCCCGGCATCTTTTTTAAGCAGCTCACTTCAATATCATGTAAAAGCTTTTGTGACAGTGGCTGACTAAATTACATGTAACAGAAGTCCCGATTGACAATTTATATCCTGCTGACAACAACAAGACAGAAAATGGAGGAATATGCAGTGGAAAAGAAATGTGAATATGTGGTGCATGTCAGTGGACTCTATGAATGCTTAAGAGTTGTATTTGTATGTTTTTATAGGAGTGAGGCGCTGCAAGAAAGAAGCTGTTTTTTTTTATTGTTAGAACATGTAGACGCAGCAGCATTTAAATAACAAAGAACCCAACAATGTTAATGCAGTCTCAAATGCAAAAAAGATGTTTTCAGTCTCAATTAGATGTGATTTACCACTGCAGATTTTAAAAGATTAATAAAAAAGGGGCTTTATCTTCATGCTAATTTCATCTAGTTGATTTAAAATGTTTTTTTTATGTGCTTGACCGAATAAAATTACTACTACTACTACTACTACTAATTACAAGTATCTATAATTAAATTTCTATCAAATTTAAAAACGACTAAATCACAACATACAGTAATTATAAAATTAGAGTGCATTAATGAGAATTTATGTCACCAATCTACATCCTCGAATGGAAATATTCCTTTTTCAAAAGGTTGGAATTACGAAAGTTGTTAGCTGAACTAATTAAATTTAGCTGGTTAAGTGATTGGTTGGAACAACTGCAGGACAGGATTTTTAATAAATGTCACCTGGATTCTCTACCTCGGAGTACATGTAATCAAACCAGAAGCAAATCAAGCCCTCAACAGACATGTATAGATTAGTGTGTCCATGACTTTGAATATCCATAACATTGTGTGTGTTTATTTGAGTCCACTGTTGATAAAAAAAAAAAAGAAACTATGTTAGCTTTTCACTGTGCTTTCAGTATCAAAGAGCTCTTTTCAGTTCATCATATACTGTACTGTAGGGATTTTTTTTTTTTTTTTTGTCCTCTTTTTTTTTTTTATAAATGCCTTTGTTACTA
>JALJCO010010035.1:0-154962 GCA_023101725.1 Atherinomorus stipes | reverse complement strand
TATTTTTCATTTTTATCTGAGATATTCATTATTGACAGTTTTTTTTTTCTTAATCATTGGCAATCACACAAAAATAAATCTATCACTGGCACTGGTTGCAAATTCTTCTTCTGAATATTCAGCTGCATTTTCAACTCTGGTGTTCCTAAACTACTGCTTAATAAGGTCAATAATGCATTAGTAAATTGGGTATTGATATTTTGCATTTTTGGATTTAAACTCTTGTTTTCTAGTTTTTGTTGATGTTGTTGTAACTACTGTTGTTGCAACAGTAGTCATGTACACATTGGCTTCTGGATCAACAATGTTGGAAACCATGAATCATAATTAGTGCAGAATGTGTGATTAAACATGACTGAGTATCACTGAGAACCATTAACTGTGAATTGAGTTAGAATGAGGGGAAGATATATGCCGGGTGAATGGGTACAGAACTAGAGATGGGAAAGATTTTTTTTTTTTTTTTTTTTTAGGGGGAATGGGAAGTCAGAGGGGATTATATTTTTTTCCTCTTAGACTGAGCTTTAGTGCTTTGGATAGGAAAGAAGTGAGTTAGAGGGAAAGCTGGTGGAAGGAAGGTGTTAGAAAAAGGAGATAGGAGGATGAAGTGGGAGAGAGTGGAAATTGGGAATTGGTTGGAGGTAGCTGCCTGAAGTATTTGGAATGGACAGGTGGGAGAGAGTTAAAGCAAGGAGGAGAGAGAGAGCAGGGGATTTGGGGAGGGATAAGTAGCCTAATGAGTTAAGGGACAAAGACAAGGGTAAAGATGATGGGATGGGTGTGTGTGTGTGTCCTATCCCAAAGCTGCTTTCTCCTTACTTGGCCGAGGTCAGACATTGTCAGGGGTCGCCATCTCTGACAAGTCTGCAAAAAATGGCCTCTGAGGAAAACACATACACACATACCCAGCCAAGCTTTCTCTAACATTCAGCATTACTAAGGACAGTTTTTTACAAGTTAAATTTGTTCAATCTGGCCCTTCCATGTCAAATGATAACATACTGTACATAAGATAAATAATTTCCTCATCTTTGGCTTTTAATCCTTTTTCTGCTAACATGTGTAATTCACAATGATCAGCCCTTCCCTTCTTTACCTCATCTAAACTGAAAACAGGGACTAATGAACAGCATAAGTGTGATCAGGCAGGATTAATGTTTTTGTTAGTGGAATTTGTAAAGAAAGCGAGATGTAGATGAAGGATGCAGAGGGACTTTGCAGTGTGTGTCTGCGTGCATGCATGTGTTTGCTTTGTCACGTCTTTTTTTATAGAGCAGGGATGTTTGTGGGGCTCGGGGTCTAAATAATTTGGCAGAAGCATCATCCATAATGAAAGGCCCACCTGAGGGATGTGTATCGCCCCCGGCAGTGCCTGTTCTCCGGCATTGCTCAGGCTTCCCTCGAAAGAAGACCCACGCAGGCTCCGCAGCGCTGGCTAAGGGGATCAGAGTAGGAAGAGGAGGTGGTGTTTGTGGGGTTGAGGGGAAGGAAAGGGGTTTAAACAAAGCCAGGGGGTTTAGAAGTGCTGTGATTAATATTGTGTAGTACAGCTGATCAGAGACATCCATGTGATCAGCTGCAAGACGCCTGAGATATGGACATGTTTCTTCTGGGAAATGAATGTGCATAATGTCTGAGTAGTGGGAGAGCAATTGTATATTCATGCATCTACATGTCAGCTCTGCCCTGAGAACAACCAGTTAATAAGGACCTCAGTGAAATGAAGCATGGGGGTAACTCTACAATGATGACTGAACTAAAATATCAGATGCTGTTCTTTATTAGCTTCATTTTATCTCTAATGTTGATAACAGTCCTCTCTAATAGAAAATAGATGCACTTATTGTGACTTATTGTGTACCATGAGCTACTGTTCCACTGCTATCGCCTTGCTTACCACACTTAGTATTTGCATACAATAAAGTGGATTCATTAGTTTTTATAATTTTTCCCCTGGTGTATTTAGCCATCCTAACTCTTGTTGTCTTTACCAAAGATAACATTAATATACTGTACCTTTAAACACTGGCATTAGACATAAAACATACTGTTACTTATATGAACCTATATAAAGGATCTCACACAATAATTTCCTATTGATGCTCCTGTCTATTGGCCACTCTACATCTTATGATTTTTCACTGGAGTCAAAATGTACTGCAGTAATGATATCTGCCACTGTATCTCTGGCCAGCTCCCTCCTCCTTTACTTTCCCTTTTATTTCCTGTTGTTTTGATTGTGTTTTGATTTTCCTTCTCTGTCTACAGCCGCTCTCCCTCCCTCTGTCTTCCTGTGTGAGGATAATCAGTCACCCCCCCAGCCCCCACCCCTGCCAGAAGAGCTTTTAGTTAAGCCAGTTGTCGATAAAGACGGGGATATAGATGTCAGCCCAGCTGAGAGGAGACACTTGTCATGATCTGTGTGTTTGTTTTCAGAGTCAGACATCCTTTTTTTAGTTTATTGCTTTATTTTATCTCATTCTATCTTTCTCTCGGCAGCCTGTCACTCTTTTCTTGAAGGCTTTTAACCTCTGTCAAGGAGGAAATGATCACTCTGATCATTGATCTCTTAAGTGTTTGTGGTACTGAGAGCAGTGATTGTACTGTATGTCTTGGGCATCAAGCAACAAACACTCAAGAGGATGAGAGCTGCCTGGGTCAGAGTTCAGTAAAGGATTACAACAAGTCGTTCAGTGTCAGGACACTGTTAATGGGCCTTTGATTTCCTTTAAAAGGCTTAAAGGCCTAACAGAGATACTGACAAGTGCATGCAGTTGTTAATAGAGCATCAGTTGAGGTGAGGACTAGGTCACAAGTTTGAATTCAGGCTGAAGAAAGTGGATAAGAGATTCTCCGCCTTAATTTTAAGGGAAATTGACACCTTATTTAATTGGTAGCTGTGTTTAGTTTGAAGTGTAAATGTATGAAGAAAGATGATTTATTTTAGAAGAATGGGATAGTGTCCTTCCTATCATGAACAGATTCTGTGATTTGGGGGTTGGGGGGGGGGGTGATATGAAAGAAAATATGAAAAAAAAATCGACCTTTACCAGAAATCAGGAATGCATGGCTGATGCATCACTGAGAGTTTCCATAAAACAGATGTGGTGACAGAGGTCAGGGGGAGTTCTGCCAGCAGCCAGTTAACCCAGCTTAGAGGGTCAAACCCCATCGGGTGTAATTGGGTGAGACAGGTGCTGCCAGGCCTTGTCAGCTGAGAGGAGAGCCAGAGTACCTGCCAGATCAGCGTGGGGTATTAAATGGTCCCAGTGGAAAAAACAGAATGGTGGATAAGGTCTCAGATAATGTCCTTTAGCAGGAACAAAGCCAGTGAAAAGTGGATGGAGACTCGAGAATTTAGATTTGAGTTTGATTCTTTCATGGTGCAGGTTTATATAATAAGTTTGTTTCCAAATAACTTCTCTTTTGGTGCCTTCAATACATTTCTTTCATATGTGTTTATACAGTAGGACTATAGGTGAGTCTATCTTAAAACTCAAATATAAACAAAACATTTTATCACAGAAGTTGCATCTATCTACACCTTTTTTTTGTACATAACTTGATTAAATGATTAATTATTTGGTCCAACTAAAGTTTAGTGTGTTGAATATCTAAATAATTTGTCCTTTACTGTATGAGAAGACAGTAAATATAAATTTCATTCAGTCTCTTTAAATGACAGCCAAGTTTTCAAGCACACTTGCGCCTAAGCCGACAACAAGCTGCAGAAGTTCAAGATGGCAGTTTAAAGCTTTCTTGTTGAGGCATTTTATCTGAAAGAGTTGAAAATTTAAGTGCTCACCTGGGTGTCATGTTTCCATCACTGCTGGATGGAGCTGGAGCTGATAAATACCTGTGGCTGCTGCAGACACATCTGACATGGGAACGAATGCCAGCTGCAACCTTTCTCACTGAAGACAAAGGCCAGATGTTCGTGAGTGTTAGAGGGTGTTGGTGGGTGTTTTTGTCCAGAGAGAACAGAAATGAAGAGTGTGGACCCCCCCCCCCCCCCCACACACACACACACACACACACACACACACACCCCCACACCCACACACGCACACACACACACACACACATATACACACACACATATATATATATATATAGAATATATATATATGAAGAGTTCATTTGAAAAAACAGTTAACAGCCATTTAGACAAAAACAATTTAACTGCTTCTGCAAAACTTTTAATTCACTTTTTGAATATTTTGACCAAATCACACTCACATGAAGTACTGTAGAGGGTTTTAATGATGTTAAATGAAGATAGGAGGTTTGTACCCGACAGCGATGAAAAGCAGTTAACTCAGTTTTTTCAAAATGGTGGTTCTAAAAGGGATCTAAAACCGAAGGTCTTAGACAATATATATATATATATATATATATATATATATATATATATATATACACAGTATATATGTATATAAGAACTGCCTCAGCAACACCATTAGCTGCCTGTCCAGTGATTAGTCAGTCTCTTAGGTTGGAATTTAGGGGTGTCCACCCATCAATCTCTTCTCTACTACTCTGGGCCCCTCTTCATCCATCCAGCCCTCTGTATTGTCTCTTCACTCATGGCTCTGCCCTTTCTCTCAATTTTTGTCCACATCCATCTTTGTACATCTTGATCTCTCACAACTTTATCACCACTTTCCCCTCCACTGGTTCTATTTATCTTTACTCTCCACTCATTTTTCAGTATTGCAACTTTTCCTCCATCTCCACCTTGATAATAATTTAAACCTATTTAAACCAATGCTTGATTAAAATCAAAATT
This sequence comes from Atherinomorus stipes, assembly GCA_023101725.1. NCBI lineage: Eukaryota > Metazoa > Chordata > Actinopteri > Atheriniformes > Atherinidae > Atherinomorus > Atherinomorus stipes. The sequence continues at coordinate 150,173 of JALJCO010010035.1, read as the reverse complement.
GCATATCATCAAAATCTCTAAGTTTTTTTTTCACATGATTCTTATTTTTCAATTCTCCTTTTCATTATCAATAAACTCCCCTCACCTTCAGTCCAGTACTACTGTATGACACATCCCTCATTAGCATGATTAGTGTGCTGTTTACAATAAGCATTTTTTTCTGTGTTTGCACTGCGAGGTCAGACACCAATCTGCTGACAACACAAACAGCAAACCTGATTAACCTTGATGAAACACACTTTTTTTTTTTTCTTGATCACTTTTGTCTCCCCTCACAAAGACAGAAAGAGAAAAACAAAAGTAATTCCCAGGCAGGTACGCCCTAATTAAGCAAGAGCTGAAGCTGCTCACAATCAATGCCCTGATCCCCAGCTAGTGAGCATGCCCCTGTACACCCATAAATACACACATACACACACAATTGTACACCACTAATAAGCCTGGCAAATATGCATTTCCTAAATCATTTTAAATTCAGTCAGGGATTGATTACCATCAGGAGGTAATGGCAGTTCAATATTTTGGCTCACAGAAACCAAAGTGGCCAAATAATGGAGCATGTAACCTGCATTTAATTAAATTGTAATACTTTACGATTTAATGGGAATATATCAACATAATAGAGATTTTTTTATTTGTACTTTTGACCTGATCAATATGGAAATGAAGAAGGGTGAGCATGTGAATGGGTTTGACTGTTTTTTTTTATGTAAAAGCAGACCAAACAGGGTCAAGAACTGCAAATTATGTGGGTTGTAATGAGCTCAACATGTCCCTCAAATGAAAGTCATGTTCATATTCACAAATATAACAGTGTCCTGAAAATTACAGCTCTTTACAGGAAGCAGTGGGGATGTGCAACTCAAATGACTTTCCCTACAACAGAAGAGACAACATGCTTAAGTGTTTTACAAAATAGTCATAAGGAGGTATGAAGCGGGGTTGGATGGGATGATGAGGTACACTATCTTCAAGCATTGATTCAACTTTGACACAAGCTCAGGACTGTTTGTTCATCTCTGAGTTATGGTCAGTTATGTAGCAAGACTACAGCACTTTACAAAAACTATTTAGTTTTCACTTGCTGTTTGGAAAAAATCAAACTATTTAGCTGGGGTTGCAAAAACACAGTTACCACTGTTTAGTTCTCCACTCACTAAAACAAAACACAGATACAGTACTGTGTGCACTGCATGTGTGTGAGATGCAGCATGAATCATGCCTTTCACTCAGAACCACAAATTGCAGCAGCTGAATTCGTGTTATGTTTAACAGAAAACAGTGAAGTGGTGACTGGAGAGGACCTAAAATTGTAAATGGAAGTAAAATAAAAAGTAGTCCACACACCAAGTGGCTCCATCTATTGCTTTTTCATTACTCTGTTTTAAAGCTCAGTGAAGTGTACAGCAAACGTGCGGATTTAAAACTATTGGACCCTCATCTAGCTTTTAAACAAACCTTTTTGCCCTCCATCTGTTTACTTCAGGCATCATTCTGATGCAGGAAACAAACACTCAAGAAAAAGTTGTTTGAATTTCATCCTCGGTGGGACCAAATCTAGCTTATCATGTTTGAGTGTCCCAACTTTTCTTTCATTTTCTTTCATCTCATCAGGAGAAGATGGTAGTGTGCCCGGAAGTAATGAAGCTAATCCGTCCGTCTATTTTCTGTCAAATTTACTTTCAGAAATCTAACATGGTGAACAGTCAGCTCCTGGTGCAGGCAGCCACTTTGTAGGGAATTCCATGTAATGAGGCTGTCTAAAAGGCTTTCAGACTTTATCAAGCTATAAAAGCAGCAGATCTCCAGCCTGTCACTATTAACCGGCACTACTCCAGGCTCTTGTCATTACTCTGCAGTTACAGTTAGCTGAGGTGGTGGCAGACATACGGAGGATCGCTGCTTGTTACCCAGGACTCTCCCTTTTAGTGACAGTCGTATGACTTGCCTGCATATTCTATTTTCTTGATAGATTTTGTCATTCACTTGATTATTGTCAAATGATCCTAATAATTTGCATGCCATGCTGCTTTTTTCTCACTTTTTTAAGTCTTATCACTCTTCAGCAGGGATTTACATGGTAATTATGTTGATGCTGTTTAAGACAAGATCAGTAATTGAGATACTGATGGTGAGAGTACCACTGAACCATGAAAATGGTAGCCTCAGTGTATGAATTCCTCTGTTTTATGTAGATATCAAATAGTTGTGTGATTAATCGTAAAGGACAGACTAGATTTTTTTTCTTGTCTTATATAAAATCATGCTGACTGAAATTTTAAGAGCCCAAAGGACAATATTAAAAATAAGCTAATGTACAAATGAAAGAATTAATAAAATTGTTCACAAAAAAAAAATACATTAAAAACCAAAAGTCACAATCTTCAGTGTGTGACAAAATTTTCATAATGAAGATTACATTTATCCATCCTCTGACTTTAAGTCCCCAAAAATGAAAACAAAAGAACATTTTTTAAACAAGAAACCCACATCTAAAACAAATCCCAAGCACAGGCTTCAATACAACAGAGTGCCTCTGCCCAGCCTTGCTGTTCATCTACCAGCAGCAGTGCAGAGTAGTAATCTCTTTGCAAGTTTTAACACCTGGTGAGAGTCACTTCTGCCTAAATATGATGGCTGTTGCATGCTGGCACCAGGATTTAATACACTTTAACTCACTGCCCTGCCAAAGCAATACAGGACATATCCCCTAAACTTCTACTCCCCTCCCTATCAATGCACTCATTAACTCCAACACCAGCGAGTGCTGGTAGACAAATGCTCCTGTAAAAGTTGTTTTCCCCTGTTTTCTTTTTCTTTACACCCCCCCCCCCCCCCCCCCCCCCCACACACACACACACACACACACCCACACACTCCTTTTCCTCCTCCTCTGCTCCTTCCTTGCACTCCCTTGTGGGGTGATTTAAAGTGGGGTGGCTATAGAGAAACTGTTGCCCTCCATCTCTCCCTCCTCCCTCCCTCTCATTCTCGCTCTCCCTTGGTCTTATTACAGGCTGTCAGTTTATTATAAAACATTAGGAAAGCAGAGGGACACTTGCAGTTACTGTCCTATCGATCGGCAAGGATAGATTCTGTGATTTAGAGTCAGCCTCTGCTCACGACCTCCACGTTCTCGGTCTCCTATTAAGGCACCGGCGCTTTGCTTTGGCTATTGATGTCTCAACATTAACAGTTACAAGCTGCTACAGAAAATCAATGTTCAACTTTTATTACCAGCTGCATAACGCAGAGGACCTCCCACCAGCTGGTACTTAGCAGTCTAAAGGAGGCACCGATGGTCTGTCTGATACATCAGGTGTTTGCTAAGAGTTTCTGTGGTAACATCAATCATATGTATAGCATATGGGGGATTTCAGGGGCCAGCTAAGGGCCTTAAGTGTATAATATAGGAAGGTGGAAGATGCCAAACAAATTAGCACATCCTTGGAAATATGAGGCTCTGAGTCTAAACAGAGACTCAAAGGTGAAACTGTACAGACTGGGGAGTTTTTTTTTTTTATCTTAAAATTGCAACATCTGCACTTTTTTTTTCTTTCCAAACACCTTGTCCAGTTCTCAGTCAAAAAAAAAAAAAGAAAAAAAGAAAGAGAGCAGTATACCACCCAAATGTCGTCAAGCTAAAATAAGTATCGATCCCCTCAACTACTACTGACCAGTCATCTGTCCATCCATCATAAACATCAACCTGGATGTGTGTTTTGTAACATAGAATTTAAACCCAGGTAGGGTGGATCCAGAGCGGCTCAGGCCTCTCAAACATTTATGAGAGGCTACTGAGCTGGAGTAAGGCAACCCTTCTGGGACAAACAGCCCCCGGTTCTGTACTCTCGGTCCCGATCAATGGAACTCAAGTTCGTTACACACTTTTCAGCCGAACGGCGGCAACTGATTTTTTTTTTTTTTTTTTACCCCCCTCCTCTGATCATCAGCCTGTCCGCTGCTGGGGCTGCATTACACTTGCTTGTTTACGTGACTGCGTGTATAAGGGGAAAGGGGGAAAAGCAGCATGTACTGGTGTGCATTTGTATGTGTGTCTGGGTTCATGTGTGTGTATGAGCAGGGGGATGCTCCCAGTGGGCAGAGCTTGAGGTTATCATTATGTACAGGTTGGTCTGCTGCAATGCTAATGTTAATGCATTCTCAGTGGTCGCAGCTCTGGTCCCAACGCTGTGCTTGCAGGCCTGCTGCTCCTCTCCAATTAAAGACTGAGGGATGTCTGTTTGGGCAAGGGAGGACAGGCGTGGGTTATCACGGGCCCTGTGGAGAACAAGCTCACATTAGTCATGGAAAACACATTTACAGAGCAAATTGTGCATACATTTGTGCAATGCAGAAAACCCCAATCTTGATTAGACTGGGTTCTTCATAACAGATCAACTAGTCCCCGCTGTGCTTAAGAACAGTTTAATCATCTGTTTAGAAAAGGTAATCACGTTTACTCCACAACATGTACTTTTATTGCTCTGACCCATACAGTTGCAGGCAGTTTTATGATGTATAATTCTATATTAACTTTAAAAGACTGCAAAGAGAATTTTTAAACTCATTTTCAGGAGTAAATAAAACAGTTTTACAGTACTTGTAAGTGCTCATTTACAACCATGCTGTGTGAGGTGATGAACATGTGAGTGAAAACTCCTATAGAGCTGCTCACAAACAATTTTCATGATTACATTCATCCTGGTGGTGCATGCGGTCCCTTAATTTCACCTTTTATTGCAGGTCAGATGTTCACTAATACAAATAACGAAATCAGTTGGACCTCCAGCTTTGCACACCAGCCTTGTCAATCATTGCTGAAGTTGTAACTCTTCATTCCTTCACTCAGTTTCAGTAGGAGCTACAACTGTCATTTCAGACAGCTCTTTATGGCAGGACATTTATGGCCACTGGAGCTCATGATCTGTCATTAGTGTTACTCATTGGGAGATTATTACAGAAAATGTGAAAGGCTGACACTCAGAGTTGGAGTGATTTTGCAGGATAAAAGACATGGCACACAGAGCTGTTTGAAACTGTTTACTAACTACTCTTGGATCACTTAATGACTTCTGGCTGACTTTAATGTCACGTGTGTGGTGCACTGCTTGAAAAAATGCTGACTGGACTCAAAGTAAAAATAATCCCTCACATTCACCTCGCAGTCTGATATTACAAATGGAGCTGAGTGGAATGACAGCACTGCCTGGCATGTGGATTGTCAGTCATTGTGTCCCTGTGTGATTATGTATAGTGCAGAGGCATGTGCCTAAACTACCGTAAGCTATCTGGTGGTCAGGTGGCTGCTATAAGATTATACACCCTTTGCTCTTTGAGCTTCTGTGTGTGTGTGTGTACGAGTGTGTGTGTTTGCATGTGTGCCTTTGGACAATGTGGTTACAAGATACTTCTGGCAGTCCAGAAAACAGCAGAGCTTTAAAGTGATGAGTGTATGCTCGGTGTAGTGTGTGTGTGTGTAACCAGAGACAGTGATTAAATGTTTTAAGGCACAGATGATCCAACAGTTGCTGTCTCTTGTTCTCCCACCCTTTCTCTCTGTGTCCCTCCCCACCCACCTGTGACCCCACTGCCTCACTCCTGAACCACCACAGCTCCATTCTTGTCTCTCCATTCTTGCCCTGAATGATATTTTAAGCAGCAAAGCTCTGTAAGTCTATTAAATGCAGAGACACACACCAAGAGAAACCATTTATTGTCTGTCTTTAGAATAGAAAAAATCCTACAGAGAAGTTTTATAAAGGTGGGCAACACATTTAATCATTCAACTTTCTCTCTGCACACACAAACTTATGGGTCACGCACAAATGTCCTCACAAAGTAATGTTGCACAACATAAAAGAATATTGTTGGGCCATGTCAGACATTTGTCATGTCAACTCTTGCGTGTGCAAGCTGCTTTAGTGCATGAAGTTGTATTTTGGTGCCACCTGGCACTGATATCCAGAGCTACTGCTGGCATCACACTGAAGGCCTATAAATTTGTTTAGTGTTGAAAGGTGTTTGTATGACACATAGAGGGGAAAAAGGCAGCAATCTTATAATAGAGTCTCAGAACTACAGATAGAAATATAATAGTCTTAGTCAGAAATGACTAACTTTGCACATGGGTATTGGATCACAACATTTACAGTATGACACCCAGTTGTGTTAAATGTAAGCTTAGTTAACATCAACTACAGAAGCGTTTATTTTCCACCTTGTTAATATTCTAGTTGTCAGATGGAGGGAGAGAGTTTCTTGGACGAGATACAATCCTCCAAATCCTCAAGGAAGTGAATACTGAGTACTTTTTTATTTATTTTCACTTTTCTTTTAAAGTTGTGCCAATTTAAGTGCAGGAAAGGGAAACAGCCCTATTTTTTTTTCTTTAAAATCTTCCAGTAAATCTAGTAAAACAAACCATACTCACAGCCACAGATGAACCCACTCCACTATTTTTATACAAGCATCTTTGTGTTTTGTCTTCAAAAATATTAATTTCCTCAGTTTTCCTTGAATTGTGCATTTGAGTAATCCCAATATTTATCATTGTCTTTGCAAGTGGGAAAATCCAGTTCACAAAATCAAGTCCAGCATTGAGTGGCTGTGTGCAAACATGTCGTCTTTCATCAGCATGAGGAGGAGGGGAAGAGGAGGGCCACTGTCATTCAATACTTAAGAATAAATTAAACTCCAATTTGCACTTTTTGAGAACTATAGAAAGCTGTACAGAGGGGGAAAAAAAATCCCCAGAGGACAAAGAGGGGAAAAAGAGGGTCTTGTAAATACGTGGCACGGTCTTACTTTAGTCAGCACTCTACCTGCTGGTTTCCATCATCAAATAAGAACGAAGCAAAAGAGGAGGGAGAGAGGTGGGTAGATGTAAAACGAGAGTGAGAGAAGGAGTGAGAGACAGGGAGGGGGGAAACTGACGCTATGGATTAACTGTCCTTCATGCTGAAAATATACATCCCCGGGCGCTTGGCACTGAATTATTAATTCAAATTTGTCAGAGAAAGAATGAGAGAAATCTATTGACGGGGACACAGGCCCTTTAATGGTCTCATTAAAGGGGAGGCTTCCCACACCACGCACCTTCTGTGCTGCTGCAGGAGTTTTCAGGGCAGTGGAGGGTTGGAGGGGGGTACTTGACCCCCCAATGATTTTCTGTCACTTTATCATAAACAAGAAAGGTTGACATGCCCCTCCACTCCACACACCCTCCCAGCATCACCAAACAAACCCTGTGTGTAATTAGCCAACGGCTGCAAAAGTGCGCTGAATGTAAACGAGTTTTGCATGCATTGATACAGACAGACAGAGACAACGACAACACACACACACATGCATTACAAGCTGCGCCTGCTTGAACTGTTACTGACAGGTACAAATGAAATACAAGGTAAAGTCATGGAGAGCCTGAAGAGTCACCTCGCAGGTAGCAACAAGGATTTCTAATTCATTTGAATTTGATTTTTTTCTTCATCCCAGTTCTGCACAGATCACTTCCACATATTTCATCAGAGAGAGCATCTTTTAATCTTGATTGCTGTCAATTAGATTTGAACCTGCCAGTCAAGTGTCAGTGTCATTAGTTACAAACATGACCAGGAGCGGTTTGGGTTGGAGGAATTTAGGTCAGAGGGGTTCAATCCAGCCAGCATTAGGAAGATAGGAAGGTGGGAGAGCACAGACATGTGGGTGAACCATTCAGATGGAGACCAGCTCTTTGAAAGGCTTTTGGTTCCACCTCCAGGGAGGCTAAAGCAGAGGCAGTGAGACGCTGAGGTGGGGAGTACTGGAGGGACCACAGAAGGCTAAGCACCAAGTTCATTGCTGATTCAAGTCTCCCAGTATCCCTCTGGCAAACAGATTTTCATAATGCTGAGACAATGGGATTTTTTTTTTCACATTCACATTTTTTTTAACCTCAGCTGCTCTGAAGCTTGTCAGAAATGCAAGAAAGGATTACTTCCATTATTTATTAATCTAATGATTTTTTAACTTACCAATTTATCATAGCCAAATCAACTAAATGACAACCTGTAAATAAAATAAGCTGAGATCCCACATCATTAAAAGCAATTCACAGCATCTTATGAAAAGTAGTAATCAGAGGCTACAAAAACATATCATCTTAACGTTCCCTGTAATACTATTCCCACGGATATTAGCCTCCCTGGCTGTGCCCATCTGTTGAAGCCCTTGCTAAAAGAACCACAGACAGGACCAACTAATTCATGGTGTAAATTTGCTTTCCCTTTCACCTCAAGACAAATCCCCAGCACCCCCCCAGCCAGCATAGGCAATGAGCGAGGCTTGAATCCTTCCCGCTCCAAGCACCTTTTCTCTTGTTTATTTTATCATACCTAAGGCACATTTCGCTCCTTCTCAATGTCTCCCGACCTCCCTCCGCTGCCCCGCTGAGCCCGCCAACCCATCCTTGGGCGACAGAACTCAACCAGCCGCTACCTGTTTAGCTTAACAACAGTAGCTATGTTGTCAGCGGAGGTTTAAATCTGACTTAATATATCCCCAACTGGACCATACCTGCATAATTCTCTTTCATAGCTGCATGGCATTTGGGCCCTTGAGAGGCTAAAGAGAGGGTTTGATGGTTGTTGGTTAAATTGAGCCTTAATGCTTTATTCTGACATGCTGACAACAGCCTGTCCCCACTGATGGCCTGTTTCCAGTAGCTGGGAGACTTGTTATTATGCATCACTTGCACAGAGGAAATTTGGCCTCTGGACATTGGGCCGAACGTTAGCTTGAGGGCATGAAGCTACAGTATGTAACCGTAAGCTGGTGAAATAAATCTCACTGTTTAAGATAAAAGGCCTCTGCTTAGAGCTTAACGAGGCTTTTGTGAAATTATTTAAAGGTTTTAGAGAGTCAAGGATACATGCTGACATAAACTTGTTGACATGGATTTATTTACATATAAATAAAGTGACAGGTGATTGTATCAGGATTCATGTTTTGAGACAGTAGATGACGTGTTTCATTCTTAACCCCAACCTAACCCTAACTTATCCACAGCCTAAGGGCAGCAGTATACCACAGCTAGTGGGCTGGTTGGATAATCAAGCAGCATTTTAGACCTCCGACCTTCTTACCTTTATCCAATCAGAAACAAGGATGTTGTGAATCTCGGTAACTTACTGGAATGAACAATCTGACGAGCACACCATCATCATACAGTGACTAACCACCTCAAGTTTCTTTTAGGAGACTGTACAGCATTGCCTCTATTTTCAGATGATGGTGCAGCTTAACCATCACTGTTCACATCGCTGTGAACTTGTTTTGGTCTGTTGTATTAGCACCATCATCAACTGTACTGACACACAAAAGCTTTCAAATTAAATACGAAAATGGTCTCGATTCAGCACTATGCCAAGTCTAGAGAGGTTTTTAATACTACATTAAAAAAGGTATTTTTCACATGTAAACTGAAATATTCTATATATTATATTTATCATCCATCTGCCAGTTGGTGATTGTTATCAGAGTTGTTAAAATCATAACTTAATTCAATTACAAGGAAAGACTTAATATTGTCTGTGGCAGAATGACAAAAATATGTGTAAAATGACTTTTGAATGGTGTATTGGATGTTGGCCCAATGAATGCTGGCATGTAGGGTAAGTATGATTTTGCAGAAAAAACTGACAATAGACACATTCTTTTGGAGGCCACAGATCCCTCTTTTGTCTTCTTTGATGGGATAGTTGTACTACTTCTTACTGTTAGCCTTTGGTGTATCAAATCTCAGAGATGCCCCATTAAATGTTAAGGAGCACACAACTTCAGTTTACCACCTTTTTTCTGACTTGCCTCTAACGTGGAGACATGATATCAGAGAAAAAGGAATTCCCCAAATGGGATTTACCTGTACAGGAAAACAGGGAAGTTGAGAGCTCTAGGGAGCAGGGGGGAGCTTGTTTTCTGCCAAGCATAGATGAGGAATATAATACTGGAAGTACAACCTCTCTCTTTCTCTCTGTGTCTCTCTCCGTCTCTCTCTATACATACATATATAAACATATATATATATATATATATATATATATATATATATATGTATATATATAAACATATTTGTACTCTCAGTATTCATAGGAACTGAGGTGAGCATGAGCATTACTGTGTTTGTGTACTTCATGACTTTGTGACGTTATGAGGTTATAGAGGGTAAAAAACATTGCCCTTTTCCAGTGGTAAGCCTAGCTTAACTATCAGGGCAGTGGAGCAAAACTCAGATAACAGCCTGCTTAAGAGGTACCGTTAAACATGCGGCCATTGCTCCTTGCCCTGTGACCCTTATTTGCTTTGACTTCCCCCCCACCCCTCCCCTCCACCTTTTTTAAAAGATACCCCATCTTTCAATGAACATGTAGCCATACACTTTGCCTGCTGCCTGTAGTAAATTTGTAGTTCTCACTTGATTTTGCCCAAGTCAAAAGTCAGTGGGTTCTCTTCTGTCAACGCCCCCATCTCTGATTGGAGCCATGCTGAGATTAATAATGAATAAAGTAGCTGTGGACAGTGTTGTCTTGATAACAATCCAGTAGGGTGCAATAAAGAAGACTTAGCAGGGACACAGGTTCAACTCCTTGCTCTTTGAAGCACCGCTGCTGTAGTAAAAGGTACCTCAGCTTTGATAGGCTCATATAAATGCCTGTGAAACCCTCCTATTGGAAGAGCCAAGCCCCTAATACCTGCCTACGCAGGAAGTAACCAGTTTGTCTTCCACTCACATTTAATTGACCAAGTTTACTGACAGCAGCTCACTCAATAACTGTTTATGACCCCAGAGTTTTATGTGTTGTTTCTGGACCAGGCAGAAAACACGTGACGTTTCAAAGGCTCAAAGGCGGTGTGTGTAGGTTCAGTGTGACTGAGGCAGCTATTGATTTGGCCAGTAAAATCATAATGTGAGGAACTGTATGGGATATTTAGGCATGTTGGCTATATTGTAGTGCCTTCTGTGAAGAGGGCTTGGTTGTACTGGATTATAGCTCAATGAGGAAATAGCATGATAGAAAATCTACAATGGAGAGGTGAACTTTTTTCCTCTTTTTGTAAGTTTTTCCTTTTTTCTTTTCCGGTATTCCTGCTTCGTTTTTCTTTATCTGTTAAGTTATTTAAGTAAAACTAAACCTTTCAGAAACGCTTTTATATTTTCTTGTGAAAATATTTGTCAAATTTGAATTTTTACTTAATTTATTGAATGTTGGTTCCATAATAACAAATATCAGAACACAGCCCGCTACAGTACAGTAAGATGTTTGGTTTTGCGCAGGGTGGTGATCTTTGACATCAGCTTATGTTTTTTTTTTCTTTTTTTTTTTTTGTTTTACACCACATTGTCCACTCTGTGAGGCATCTAAAAGATCAGAGTGTAATAATGAGGCGAACATTTGCCTGAGTGAATGTGCAGTGTGTCTAGATGTTGTGTGTGTGAATGTGTATGTGTCCCTGGAGCAGATTGATTGTAAGGGTCGTGAAAGTCCATAAAAGCACATGCAGAGACATACATGCACAGCACAGAGCTGATCTAGTCTAATTAAAAAGCACAGCAGAGATTTCAGGGGTTCTGTTAAAGAGAGAGAGTGTGTGTGTGTGCGCGTGTGCTTTTGCATTGGGTCGCTGGCTTCAGCATGATCGGCCGTCAAATGAAACAATGTATTCGGAGGGACCTCGGGGTTTCCATTTGAGTATTCGAACGCGGCACTGCAACGAACTGTGGCTGTTTTATGTGAAAAAAAAAGTTGATAATTAGTCCCACAGTGACTGAAGGATAAGATGGAGAGGAAGAGGAGGGGGTATGGAGGTGGGGGGTGTATTGAAAGCAGAGAAGAGAGTGCTTAGCGCATTTAATACTCTATCCTCACACTGTCTGGGAATCATTGATCAGTTGTTTTTTGGGAGTTTTATTTTTTTGTTGTTTCTTTTTATTTCTCTTCATAGTATTTTCTCCCTCTTCATCTTCCATCCTGCCTCTTTTTGATCAGTAGATAGAATTAACTTATTTGATTTTAATTTCTGGCTAAATAATCACACAAATTTTTCCTCAACCTGTCTTCTTGCCACTTGCACACTGGTTTTTGCAACTGGGAGATGATATCAAGCTATTGTAATTTTTTTTCTTTTTTTTTTTTTTGGAAGCACTGATTCATTATTTTTCAAAAGACGCTCTAGTTATAATTAGCAATTAAAATGCTGTCTTGTTTCCTCATGTTCCCCTAATTAGCTTGACAGAGAACATTGGATACTCATTCTCTATCGTTTCTCCCCCATCATCCAAACATAAATGCACAAAACTCCTCTCCACGTGTATATAATGCTGGCATACAAATAAATGATTTTGGAATCCATGGCAACGCTGTACATGTTTTGGCTGTGATTTGGGCTCACCTTGTCATGTTTCTGCAGATGTAATCAACTTAGACCCAGCAGAGCATCAGGAACATCCCTGAATTTATTATCTCGCAGCATGCGGTGTTTGTTACTGACTTGTACTGCAGAAAACACGTGTCCTTGCACAATCCTTGAAAAAGTACTGATGTTATTTTTAGTCTGATTTTCAAAATATTATTAGATCACTTTTATCTTAAATCTACATCCAGCATTGAATAGTTGAGCAGTTTTACTACTAACAAACGGAAGAAATAATTCTGTTTCTTTTCTCTAATGAAAACCAAATAGCTTTAGATTTTGATTGTATTATTTATAATTGATTTTTAGAATAAGAATTTGTCAAATACTTAATGTTAGCATCTTTAAATCTGGGTTTTTTTAAATTTTTCTTTTGTTTTTTTAAATTTTTGTTACAATCTGCACAAAAATAACTGCAAACATGACTAAACATGTCTTTGGTTTATACCAAATTGGTTTATATATAAGATAGTGTTTTTCAACAGGGGCAGTAATGCCTCGGAGGAGGTGTCCAAAGATCATAAGGAGGTACTGGCATCATTATTCTTAAAAAGGGGGTGCTGAGGTGTTCTTGGGGAGCGTTCGTCTGAGTTGATAATTGACATATCAACCAATCAGAGTCAAGGGGTGGCTCCCAAATTCACCTTAGAAACACCAATGGTGATCCAGAAAGATGTGAACCCAGAGGTATTAAAGAAAGAGAGCTAAGCCTAAAAGAACTTTTCTTCTTTTTATAAATAATCTGGACCTTTGGGAGACTTTTCCACACACACAGTGTCAAAGCAGTCAACTCACCTGAAATATAAGTTTGGACCCTGAAACAGAAAGTCTAAGACAGGCTTTGTGATCTTTTAAAAAGCTTTTACAGGTGTTGATTGTGCTTTGTTTGGGCGGCAATGCTTCTGGTTATTTTGGTATGCCGCATGCCAAGATTGGCTAGCATTCCTCAGCTTAGCCAGCCCAGCTTCGAACCCTGGCTTTCAGTTGCATGCCACCCCCTGGTCTATAAAAGCCACTAGACTTTCTTTAAAAATACCACAATTACTTGGATTTCATTTGACGGTGACAGATGTACTACAACCTGAAATTAACTTTTGTGAAAACTAGAGTGAAAAAAACTATTGGAGAAGCATCAAATACAGAGCTCACACCAACTTAGTGTGATTCATCTGCAACAGCATCACTGATTTCTATCCGATGCTTGTGATGCCATTTAAGACGTAATTTGGTTTTCCATTTTGTGAAATGTTGCATATGAAATCTTTATTAACATGGTTTTAGTTTCAGTGCGATTGTTTTGATAGAACTTAAAATAATCAACATTCTGGAAATGTTGATTATTATTATGGAAAGACAACCTACGTTCATATTGCAGATAAATACAACTTTTTTCCCTGTTACGTATATCCGTTTATTTTTTGTTTGTTTTTTTCTCTCAACACACATCTGATATTTTTTTCTTTCAAATCTTACCCTGCTTTCCATGTTCTAAAACAGGTCCGTATCTGATGTTTTCAGTAACCCTGTTCTGTGATAATGTCTCATTTCATCCCACTTTTACATCACTGAAGTGAGACAGATGTCACAGTCTGCACCAAACTTGATATCAAATTAGGGGAGCAGTGGCTCAAAAACAGTTGAGAAGCAAGGTCTCAAGAGATGATCTATTTTACTATTTCCCATTTCCATCTGATCATCCTGGGAAAACACACAAGCTGAGATTCAATGCCAACTTTAGTGAAGTAGTTTTGGTTTCTTGATTCAGGGACCTTAGAATGTAAATAATTGCTATAAATGATTTATTAAAGGTTTTAATAGAATTTTATTTCTAGCAGTTATGGGGGGGGGGACACTTTGAAAATATATGAAGCCAACCTTATTTGCACATTTTTTCCAAAAGTTTCTCTCCATGTCTGTGTCATGCACAGATGAAAAAGCCCCCCTTTCCTTGTTGACCTGCGTAGGATGTCTATGTGTTAATGCTTAAAGCACACTGTGCTGAGTTAGCTTATGTAAAGCTATATCATTGCTTCTCTGAGGTGTTGATGGTGTGAGAGCTGATTGGAGAGTCTGAGCAGGAGTTAGACAGCTGAGTGGCAGCAGGAAAAAGCACATGTCATGTTTGTTTGCAGGCTCCTTTGTCACAGGCCACACCCCTCCCCCTGTTCCTGCCCTCCGCTTGGCCTTATTTAGCCCCCTGACGTGTCACCCAGAGGTCAGGGCGAGCACGCACATGTTACACGCCAACTCACACACACAGAAGCAACACAAGAGCAGACACACACACACTCGCACACAGATTGTAATAGCATGGTAGAATGCATCATAGATGGAAGTGCCTTGAAGGACCTGCTTCTCATTCTCCAGACCTCATTAGGTGCTGATTTATCCCCCCCTCCTCCTTCCTCCTAATGCTCCTGGTGGGTGGATGGGGTGTGTGTGGGTAAGGATGTGAGTGTGTGTGTGTGTGTGAAGGAGGTACTGTGTGAGAGAGAAAGACAAATTATGTCTCTGTCCATAGATTAGTGGTTATGTATGTGAAAGGTAGAAATTTAGTCTGAAGGATGGGTATATTTTAGTGTGTGTGTGTGTGTGTTGATGCAGAGGTGCCAAATATACACAGGGACTCTGCCATCCCAGAGTAGCCCACCATGAGCATATTCGACCTGGGGTCAAACAGATTAATAAAAGATCACACACATACACGTGCGCGCATGGAGCTGATAGCTGATTAAATATTCTGCAGCCCTGCGCTTCATAATCATGACAAGTACACAAAGCGCTCTGGTTCACCATTATCCATTTAGCAAATTTTTTGACTGGTCTTGCAATAATCTCCTTCAATCCCCAGTGAGCTTATTATTGTCAAGGAAAAGTGCTTATAGCTGAACAGAAAGGTGGGATTTTGAAAAGATGCGCAATGTATTTTGCACAAAGAATTAAAGGTGAAAGGAGACTTTCCACCAAAAATTTATTCCAGTTTATGAATTTCAATCCGAGTTTAAAGTTAAGATTGTTTTTGCCAAAACTGGTGCACTTAGAAATGATCAATTTGCTCATTAAAAACACTGAACAAATTCTGTTTTGATTTTGAAAAAATAATTTGAAAAAGGTGGTTGTGGACGGTAATGGTGTTAGGTTAAGGAGCAGCTGTAGCGTTGATATGACTATGACTCTGCCCTACATAATTTATAAACTCCTGGGGAATTTATGTCTAGGGAGAAGATCCTTCTTGTTTTTACCTGATTCCCTCCATGCCTTTGTCTCAAGAGACTATTCAGAAGAAAAGCAGAGGAGGAGGAAAGAACATTTCATCATGCAATGCATTGTGAGCCATCTGGAAATGGCCCACAACCAAGGGAGTCAACTTGTTATGCTGTCCCTTGATAAATGAGAACACCAATTATTCTAACCTTTATGTGTCTGTGATATGAACTGTTAAAAGCCTGTGGGTTATTTAAGCTTAATACTTTCAGTTTTGTCTCCAGAATGGGAATACTGCTGTAGCATAAACCTGCTTTGTTCAAAGCATATTATATCTCAAAACGGACGCATCCTCCTTCCTTATTCTCTGATCACACTTAATTGAAACAAACAGAAACATTTGCATCTTAAAGAATAAAACTTTAAATCTGTAAAAAGAGAATATTTATTTCAAGATGTATTTCATAAATGTTCTCTTTTCTCCTCCTGCAGATGTGAAGAACCTGGAGAACTTCCACCTGGTGGAGAGTGTGCAGGAGCAGGTCAATGCAGCACTGCTGGACTACGTTATGTGCAACTACCCACAGCAAACAGACAAGTTTGGCCAGCTGCTCCTCCGGCTGCCTGAGATCCGAGCCATCAGCCTGCAGGCCGAAGAATACCTTTACTACAAACACCTGAACGGCGACGTGCCCTGCAACAACTTGCTCATTGAGATGCTGCACGCCAAAAGAGCTTAAAAGTGGACTGTCCCAACCCACACAGCAGCTGCTAAGACATCCTGAGAATTTTTCTGCTGCACAAGAACTAAACATTGTGTTGTCACCAAAATGAACCTCCAGCTTGCAGTTGGCTGTGCAATGATGAGGAGGATGAAAAGCTCAAGTTGTCAGAAACTCATGTTGAAACTGTGCTCATTTTGGTGTTGCAGCAACAACTTTAAGTGCATAAACAGCATACGGATCCCTTTATTGTAAAAAAAAAAAAAAAAGGAAAAAAAAGAAAGAGAAAAAATTCTCCAAGAAGAGTCACTTCTTCTCAGCTACAGAAAAAGACAATGTTGGGGGGATAAATTAAAAGAAAGAAAACACTTGAAGCAAACTCTACATTTGACACTAAATGATGGTATCTGCATGAGCAAGACTATCAGACTGCCAGGCTTCAACTGAAACAATTAACAGCCCCCATGTGTTTTAGCAGTGGTAATAACTGAAGGGTTTTTAGTGCTGAGAAAGGAAGCCGGATAACACTGCCCATCTTTCAGACAGCTTTGTAACTACAGGTTGATGATTCTCCTGTGAGTTCTCTCACTGAAACTGGCTTTCAGCTGTTGTCGGTACTGTAAAGTCAAGTGGACACGCAGCCAACCAGGCAAGAGACTCCTACCTACCACAATGTCTGCTTTTTGAACTCCCACATGATGCCTGCCAAGGCAGCTTGACCGAACAGTGAAGGGAAGAAACAGTTTAAAAATGGAGGTATAAAAAAGGAAAAGTTTTTAATGAACAAAATGCTGAATAGGCTGATAAGACATGTTTTTCTCTTGTAATGGAAGTCATTTTCTCCTCAAGGTCACCTTGTTGTTCCCTTATCTTTTTCCGCCTCCCCAAATCATCTTTAACTATGTACCTCAGAAAGACCAGTGTTAGATGAATTTAGTTAATTTTGCCAGCTTAAATATCAGTTTGTGTTGTCCCGCTTTCCCTACAAACAAACAAACAAACAAACAAAAGAAAAACCTTCCTTTATTGTTATTATTTCATCAAAACTGGAACAAAAAGTGTGATTCAAGAAACAGAGAAGGATCAATCCTGCCTTTCTCTGAGAAGACCAAAGCCTGCTGCAGAACAGAGGAAGGAAATTACTAATACCTTAATAATCAGTGTTATAAGAGGAAAAAAATGTAATGTCACAGTTATGTGAGTCTTGCCTTATTTCAATAACATGCTAGCTAACCGTGCAGATGTGAATGAACATATGTACAATACATATATATATATATACATATATATATATATATATTTATATGTATATATATATATATATAAATATATATATATATATATGAAGTATTAATGGTTTAAAAAATAAAAGAGTAATTCAACAGGTGTTTACATTCATGTGGTCATATGGGAGAGAACTGTGATAAAGCATAAATTGCAAAGCAATGATTTCCAAAAAAGACAAAAAACAGAAAAGAAAAAAAAACAAAATCAGAGAAATCAAGAAAAAAATCCCTTGTTTGCTTTCTTTGTTGTGTGTACAGTGTTTCATTTTTTTATTTGTTTTGAGCAGTACTTAATTTATGTCGTGAGACACTAAAATCAAAGAGGAATCACACTTAAAATATTAATTTTTTTGTGTCTGCTGGCATTCAAACATTTGTGTTATAAGCATTGCTGTGTATGGATACTGTTTCACTCAGCATTTTATTTGTAAAGCCTTTTTAGCGTATTTTTTATTTACAATTCTTTGACCTATTTGATGTACAGTATGTCACAGGTTACACTTAATAATGAAGATAATTTATTGCGTCGCTGGGTCTCCATCTTTGTGTTACATGACGTGATGTGTCCACGCCAGAATAAATTTGTTTACTGTAGCATGTTCTTTGTTTTGCTTCCATGAATGCGGAAAAAAAAGGTAATTTCAGTCTTTTTTAGTCTTTGTAATGTCCATGCAGGTCTGTGCATTGAAAAGAATATTGTATTTAAGTGGGTAGGTGTAAAAAATGTTATGCCTCATCAGTTTTAGATTTTGAAATTCAACCTGCATCTCTGTTCTTTTGGGTTGCTCTTATACCAAAGACTGCATCTTTCCCATGTGAGCTGTGGCATCTAGTACGAGTCCACAATGAACAAAGCTGGCTTCTTTTTTTTGACGTATCGCAGCATGCATTTTCCTCATGCCAAGGTTCTCCATGTGTACAGTAGGTGTTACTCTTTTTAACAAAATACCCCCCACTCCTTCCTCCCACAACAGCCTGTGGTGTTTATTTATCTTGTCAATATTTTGTTAAACAAGTCATGGAATGATCAAAATCCTTTCTAGTGGCATGTTCAATGTACAGAAAGTTCCCCTAAATGCAATGTCAGCAAGATGTTTCTGATTCTGAGCCTTGCCATCTGCTCCTCTCCTTAACTTTGTCTCCTGATCAGACAATCTTATGCATCGTCCACTCAAATTATGTGTTAAGGTTCTGCAGCTGCCTTGGATTTTCTAAGGGGAATAAAGTCACTAATGAGTCCTGCTTTGTACTGCATGGTTATAACACTGCTGCAGTCCAGCTCCAACCCCAAGATAACTGGACAAGTGCTCATAGAAAGTGTGTTTGGTGGCTTTGCAGTCCGACGTTTGCTTCACATGAAACTAATTTAGGCTGCATGAACACTGTCAAACAGACTTGTATGCAGGATAAGTGCTTTGTCGAGGACTTACTGTCAACACATGGACAGAAAGCATAAAAATACCATTTCCTTCCCGTTTGTCAATGGCTTCTGCCCTGATTGCTGACATTCTGAATGCTATTATCACTACATGGTCCTGGGCAGAACCTCTCTGAGGCTGACAGAAATGTTCCTCATATTTCAATAAATAATTATTATGCTTATAACACAAGATTCTCGCTTCCTCCTCACACTAATGCTATCCACTTTCATTTCATCTAATTAACGTGCAGTATGATATAAAGTGTTCCTTGCATATAATATCCACACATCAAAGCCTGTGGGAAAAACATAAAATCAGAGTGAAATAATAATAATATTAATGATAATAATAATAATAATAATACATGGTACTTATTTTTCCACTCTGCCCAATATAAGACAGAACCCACAAAATTATTTAAGAGCAATCACATGTGATCAGTGTTTGCCTTTGAATTGAATTGAAAACATCACATCAGCTGCATATTGTGTAATTTACAAATTAGCCCACAAAAATTCCTGGTTAATCAGTTCTACCTTAAAATGAAAAACTAACTAACTGTACAGCAAAAAAGGGCATGAAACACAAAGAACACAAATGAATTTCTAAACAAAACAACTTCCACTGATAAAAAGCTTAAAATCCATGGTTTGATTGAAACTAGTTTAAGCTTATAGAGCATTTATTCACTGAAAGTATAATACAAAGCATGAAGGAATGTATCAGAAAAGCAGTTATAAAAAGGAGCAATGATGAGATTAAACACTGCATCAAGTTGACAATAAAAATAAAAATAAAAATATAAAAACAGTCACAATAAAAAAAGAACCATCACTATCACACCATTCAGGTCAGTCTACATACACAATACCATAACTTTTCTGAGATTCGGGACTACGAGGGAAACAGGAAGCTGCAAACTCAAGCTCCATTGGAACATGAAGATTACAACCTGGTGGCAATGCATCCACTTCTGCAGGAGGGGAGTCCTGGATGGAGGAGAGGGGAGAGTAAGTACTGAGCCATTTTAGGAGAATCATATTTATTCATAATCTTAAAAATAAATCTGACATCACAAAACACCTGTGAGAGGACACTTCATATAAGGATGAGGTTAAATGAACAGTGTCACTGGAGTCTGGTGAAGAAGTTCTGCTTCACGTTTCAACAGAGTAACATTCTGCTTAACATAGATTTTAATTAATAATAAAACACATTTGTACATACAATTAATCTGTTTTTTTTTTCTTCGCTCCAGTATTTCTATCAAACTGCTGAAGTTATATTAAAAGAGAGCATGAACCGATTCAACAACAAACTATTTCCAATCCTTTTGAGCAGTTTATACTTTTAAAACTAACTTTAAATATTTGTTGAGGGAGTGAATCAACCTGAATTAAGGTCTTTCAAAAAGGACTGAGCCAAATATTGAGCACAGTTTCATATCAAAAGCAATTATAGCCTGCACAGCTGTTCTGCTCCCTCTGTTTTAACTCCACTTATCCCACAACCTCCAACAGTACAAATGTCATGCAAATACCAATTATAACTGTATGATTAATTCAAACATACTTTTGATATTACAAATTGATGTGACATGAGGCTAACAAGTGTTCGAAGGCCTTCACTTTTTAACAAGTACAGCTTTGTGCAGATTCATAGCCTTGATTATGATCCTTTTTATTTATTTATTTTTTCTTATTTCTAGCATGTTTTTGTGAATATGACATGCCATTAACTAGGCTGGTCACGCCTTACATTAATGCAACACTTTTTTTTTGTCCTTGGAACTTGCGATCAACTTCACCTTCCTCTCACCTTTTTTTAGAGACATTTGTCTCTTTTCATGTCTTCCGTAAAACACATGCATATCCTCTAAACTAAAAGTAATTGTTAAATAACAGTCTATACTGTAGCTTTTCCAGAAAATTTATAAAAAGAGAAATTAGTTCATAGGTTTCATTTTTTAGATCCTTTGTAAATGTAACAGGATGCTACACTTTCAATAACATAAATGCACTTTTGGAAGCCATTGATATGAGAGATTATTTAATTGCTGAGGCAGTAAAGATAATGTTAGTGGTGTTCACGTGGAGCATTAAGGATGCTGGTCACAGATGGGCAAGCAGCCAGCTCGATTCCCGGCGCACAACGTTGCAATCCTCACTTGGAGCTTGGCTTGCAGTGCCTGGCCTCCTGTCTGTAAATGTGTTAAACCTGCTTTCACTCGCTCTGAATTTGTATAAATAATGTATATACATTTATCCACAGACTCTAACAAGTGCAGCCTCAGGTGAAAATACTCAGAAATGCATGCTCTGCGCATCCCCGAAGGTGGACATCAGCTCCAAACCAACTAACTCAAAAGATAACCACACAGAGAGCAAGCAAGTAAAAAAAAACACACACAAATGAATAACTTGCCAAAAGCAACATAAACACACACGCACAATTTTTTTTGCTCTCTCACACATAGGGTTGTCAGTTTCTAAACAAGTTTTCTTTTCCGTCACACAAACAGCCCCAAGTTGTGTCTGCCAGTGTTATGTGAAGCTTTTAAACTCTGGAACCACATCACTCGTGTTTACCGAGATGTGCTTGTATGTTTCCCTGCATTGTCAAGCACAGTCAAAGGGAGAGAGACTGAGGGCAAAAGAAAAAGAAAAAAAGAGAGAAAGAAAGAAAGAAAGAAAGAAAGAAAAAGAATTACAAAAGCAATCTTTTGGAAATGCTCCAAGATTGTAATGTAAGAGAATGTGTAAGTGAACACTGGAATAAGTACGTTTGATAATCAGTAGTTTGAGGCTGGTCCCGAGGCTTGACAGACCACATGGTGGCCAAACTTATCTTAGCAGAGAGAAAAGATCGCCACAAATAAGATAACTTTTCATAGCACAATATTTATAATATACAGGTTATTTCCCTTCATTTATACCTGTTTTACAAATCACTACAATGAGTTTCAGCATGAGTTTTAAATCAACACCCTCTTCAGTCTTTACCTCTGTGTACTGGAGCTATCTGTGCATTAGTTCTTATGCTACATTTGTACCTCAATGGCTTTGTATTCAAATGCAGATACAGGATGCTCATTTGAATCAAGAAGACATTTAGGGACATTAGAAATTGTTGCATAAAACCAACAAGCTTCACAACAAGAAAAAAGGCTGTATTCAGATGCAACATGCAACAGGCCACGCCCACAGTTAAAACTGAGATTTGGCAGTGAGAAATGATTTATTGTATAATATTTCTCCTATTAATGCTAAACTGCAGGAAAAGTAAATATATATGTAAAATAAAACAATCATCTGTGTTTTAACCATCTTGTGTAATCAGTAAAATGTCAGGTGATTTCACTCAGTTAAAAAGTTGAACCCTTAAATAAAGAGAAATTTAACAACAATTTCTATCTACTTTCAGAAAAAAAGAAGGGCTTGTTCCAAGTAACAAGAAATCGCATAAAATTCCTTTTACCTGCATCATGTATTAAGATATTCAGTGATTAATAAAATGGTTTGTTAATTATCTGTTTCAAAGTTAAAGCTGGTAGAGGCTCACAGGTGAAGAACACAAAGTCTAAAAAGAATCAGCACAACTCTTCAGAGAGGCAATTAGCCCACGCTCTAATCACTTACACCAAACAGCAACTGGGGGAACCGATGGTTGGCGGCCTGATGGACAAACTTTAAAAATGTAAAGATCAAATTAATAAGCAAGCATTGTAAATGGGAACACTCACAATTACTATGCAAAAGCCTAACTGAAGCATGCAAAACAAATACACTAAGGTTTGGAGATGGAATGGTTCGAAGGCCGCTGCCGTTTCATTTCAAAGCATGCATTATACATCATTGTGCATAAAGAGGAAGCCTACAGCATTACTGTGGGTTTTTTTTCACAATGATTATCCTTTATTAGTCATTAAAAAGAGATTGAGAGAGAGAGGGGAAAAAAAAACAACTTTTAAGCACCTGAACCTCGCTGCCAGCATTCCATTAATTGCCTGCACAAAGGGGACAGCCTTTGGAGATTTTTCAATTTTCAAAAAATGAGGAGCATGCATTCAGTCGTGCTCATGTTATACCTGCACTTAAATCCTACCGAGCTGACATAAAAAAGGACTCAAGGTTGCATCCAATTGAAAGCCTCAAACTACAGCCACTTTAGAAATCCATTTAGCAAGCGGGGGGTTAGAACATCTAATTCAAACAGAGTCGCCCTGTTAAAATGGTTGCACCAATGTCTTTTAAACACACACACACTTTTCTCTTGTGTTTGCTGGGCTCCATTGTAAGAAAGACGGCAAGACACAAAGAATTAATCTTGCCAGACCTCAGCCAAGTGGCGAAGGTGAACTCTGGTGAATGATTGCATGTGGAATCTTGACCTTTCCTTTAGTATTATTAAAAGGAGTGCTGCATGGGGGCAACAAAATGAGGTATGTGGTGACTGTAATAAGATGACAAACTGAATATCACTGGAGTAAATACAAATATATATACAGTATATATATATATATATATATATATATATATATATATATATATATATATATATTAGGGCTGTCAAAAAATTTATCCTGATTAATCACATTGCTTTTATCACTTCTAGGACACATTTATGATAAAAGGTGTCTCACCAGGGATTTTGCATTTATCTTTAGTAGACTAGACTACTGAAACCCTGTCCTTACATGTCTCCCTTAAGTCCTTCAGATGGTGGCAGTTTATTCCAGAATGCTGCTGATCCTCACAGGCTGACTTCACAACTGTATTAATGTGAAGCTGAAATTCAGCTCTGAGTCCTTATACTACAATAAGAATCTAAGTATATAAATATAATACGTGGCTGCATGAAAGTTTTATCTGTAGATATATAAGTATTCTGTACTTTTTTTTTTTTTAGCTATTTTAGCCTGAGTGAAAAGGCAGTGGTAAGCTCTGTTTTCTTACTGTTATAAAACTCACCAGCAACAGAAACTTCTGTGCATCTGATGGGTGGTTTCACATTGGTAGTTTGGTCATTCTCCCACTAACTACTTTGTGGTTCTGTATTAGAAATG
This sequence comes from Atherinomorus stipes, assembly GCA_023101725.1. Classification (NCBI taxonomy): domain Eukaryota; kingdom Metazoa; phylum Chordata; class Actinopteri; order Atheriniformes; family Atherinidae; genus Atherinomorus; species Atherinomorus stipes. The sequence continues at coordinate 126,028 of JALJCO010010035.1, read as the reverse complement.
CTGGGTTAAAAACAACCCAATCTGTGTAGTTTCCCAACCCAGTACTGGCTAAATATTGGACAGAACACACACAGGGTTAAATCAGTCCAACACATTGGGTAGGTTCTTTTTACCCAACAATAGGGGATTATCACGCTTACCGGAAGTTCCCGGATTTTGGACACTTCCTCTTCCGGGCCATGTTAACGACAGCCATTCCTGCTCTGTTATACTGTTTGAATCGGATAAACTCCAAACATACTCAAGTTTTCATTCTAGACTGAAGTGATACTAAGGAAGATGTGAATCAAAGCGATCGATTCGCCGCGGTGAAGGGCCGAACTTTATAATAAAACACACGTTTGTTTGTCGCCGGTGGGGCACAACAGCGGCACTTCACAGCATGCTAGCATTAGCCAGCTAGCGTTTACTGACGTGCTTAACATTGTGCGTCTTAATACACACAAACATCTGAAAATCGGGTCTGTACCTCCCCGTTTCCAGTGGAAGAACTGGGGACTGCCAAGAAAGGAGACGCTTTCAGATGCTTGTGTGTTTTCAGCTGCACAAAGTTAGGCACGTCATCAAGCTGGCTAATGCTAACCTGCTAACAGTAGTCCGCCAGCTACTACTCTGTTAAACTTTGTTAATCGGATAAACGCCAATGCCAAGTTTTCATTCTAGACTGAAGTGATGCTAAGGAAGAAGTGGATCAAAACGACCATTCGCCCGGTGAAGGACCGAACTTTACCGCACAAAGTTAGGCACGTGATCGAGCTGGCTAATGCTAACACGACTGCACAGTCTGCCGGCCACAAAAAAACGTGTGTCGTTTTATTATAAAGTTCGGTCCTTCACCGCGGCGAATCGGTCGTTTTGATCCACTTCTTCCTCAGCATCACTTCAGTCTGGAATGAAAACTTGGCATTGGCGTTTATCCGATTAACAAAGTTTAACAGAGTAGTAGCTGGCGGACTACTGTTAGCAGGTTAGCATTAGCCAGCTTGATGACGTGCCTAACTTTGTGCAGCTGAAAACACACAAGCATCTGAAAGCGTCTCCTTTCTTGGCAGTCCCCAGTTGTTCCACTGGAAACGGGGGGGTACAGACCCGATTTTCAGATGTATGTGTGTTTTAAGACGCACAATGTTAAGCACGTCAGTAAACGCTAGCTGGCTAATGCTAGCATGCTGTGAAGTGCCGCTGTTGTGCCCCACCGGCGACAAACAAACGTGTGTTTTATTATAAAGTTCGGCCCTTCACCGCGGCGAATCGATCGCTTTGATCCACTTCTTCCTTAGTATCACTTCAGTCTAGAATGAAAACTTGAGTATGTTTGGAGTTTATCCAATTTAAACAGTATAACAGAGCAGGAACGGCTGTCGTTAATATGGCCCGGAAGAGGAAGTGTCCAAAATCCGGGAACCTCCGGTAAGGGTGATAATCCCCTATTGGGTTGTTCATACTGTATAACCCAGTTCAGGGTTCACACTCACTTCAATGTTGGATTGTTGTAAAATTGTAGTTGACTTGGATCAACTGATAATAATAATAGATTAGATACATATTGCGCTTCTCTGCTGGGTACTCAAAGCACTCACATTGGATCCATTATGCGTTCACTCCCCACTCATACTTGGTGATGATAAGTTACAGTGCATGTGTAGCCACAGCTACCCTGAGGCATTGTTACGATCTGGCTCAAGCAGGTGAAACAAAAGGAAACAGTGATAGTTCATAAAAAGGTAAATTACAAAGTTTATTGTAATGTTAGATGGAAAAAGGTAAACTGCAGGTATGTATTCTGCAGAGCTGGGGGTCGAGATTCTTCTCAAAACAACAATAACTAACTTAAGAACTTACCAGAAAAAGAACCTGCTAGTTAGACCAATGACACAAAACAAAATACTGGTCTTTCATTTACAAAAAAGGGAGTAGCATCATAAACTAAGAAAACAACATAAAGATTTATCACTTACAAAAACAAAAGCCTAACTATCTCATTTCTGCGCTAAAACTATCAAAATCAAATCAAATCAAATCAAACTTTATTTATAAAGCGCTTTTCCTGCCAAAGGCAACCCAAAGTGCTTTTCAAGAAAATAAAAACAAACACATTTTTAAAATACAAACAGGCCTTCACACACCCAAGCACAAAACACAGCACACAAAACTATAAACATTTGCACACACACACACACCCCACACCCACCCACACTAAGACTAATAAACATCTGGCTTGACCTACTGTGAGGAAGCGATATCTTGGGGATCCGTTCACTCCAGGAGCCAGACACGGTCCTAGAGGGTGCTCCTGCAGGAGCCAACCAGATCAGGGCAGGCCGGGGTCCACACCACAGTGATAGGGCTGCAGTGCGGGGCCCCAGCCACCAGGACAAGGGCAGCCCCCCACCAGCTCCCTCCAGACCATGTAGGCAAAGCTCCCAGAGTGAAGGATCCCCATGAGGAAACACTGGTGTTAAAATGTTAAAACAGATAAAACAAGTGAACAGATAAGAGCAACATAGAAAAATAAATCGGTATTCATAAAATTATGTGCTAAACAAGTCAATAAAATCTAAAATAACTTAAAGATAACATAAAAAATAAATAAATAATAAAGTAAAATAAGTAAAATGAAATAAAATCAAAAAGCTAAGTTAAAAAGGTAGGTCTTGAGCCTCTTCTTAAAAACATCAACAGTCTCTGCAGCCCTGAGGTTCTCTGGCAGGCTGTTCCACAGACGAGGACCGTAGTGGTGGAATGAGGCCTCGCCATGAGTTTTAGTTCTCACCTGGGGAACAATTAAAAAGCCGGTACCAGAGGACCTCAGGGTCCGCGAGGGTTCGTAGTTTAAAAGCAGGTCAGATAAATAAGAGGGCCCAAGACCATTAAGACATTTATAAACCACTAAGAGAACCTTAAAGTTGATCCTGAAACGCACGGGGAGCCAATGCAGCGATTTTAAAACTGGTGTTATGTGTTCCCGCCCTCCGGTCCTCATCAGAACTCGTGCTGCCGAGTTCTGCAATAACTGTAAGCTGGAAACAGACTTTTTAGGAAGACCAGAGAGCAGGGCAAATCTATGTTAAAGGGACATTGTGTAACAATTGTATATCACAAGCAACTCGCTAGTACTTTTCATGCTGCATTCGCGTGAAACCGGGCAGACAGTCTACAGCCACTGCATGTAAAGGCATAAACAGCCTCTATGTGAAGACGTGGTCTGTCAGTTACAGAGACTTCAGTCCACATCTGATTATGTTGTCATCACAATGTCGTATTGTTTTCCCTGACCCATGTTTTACCATCTTTCTCTCTGCTTCTGTGATTAAAATTAGATCTGGTTTGTTACCGACGGCCGTCTGCCCGACTGCACGTGAACCCAGCATCAGTGTGACGCTGGTTCCTCCTGACTGCACCGCGGTGACTTTTCAAAAATATTACTTCGAACTGAGCTGACAACTCCGGTGTCTCAGGTGAGTGTCTGCGGTTTCCTACGGTCACGCTTCTACTGAACGTAAAAACATGGCGACGCGACATGGCAGCCTCCACCGAGCCAACCCGTTCGATGCAGATATGAATGATACGAACGGCAAATTCAGATCTTACAGGAGCACTTCAGTTTGTTGATGGGAGTGATAACTGATTAATGGAAAAACACTTTTGAATGAAACAATCAATTTTTGTGAATAGATAACAGGAGAACTTACACAATATCCCTTTTACAAACTGTGAGCACTTTAACACTGACACATTTAACACTAATGGAAAAACACACAAAGCTACACAGACTAAAAGATCCTGAGCAAAGTACTGATACAAAAAATGACAAAACCACAAGGCTATAAAACAAAGTACAATCTACAGCAGCGGTGGGGAACCCTGGTCCTCAAGGGCCGGTGTCCTTTCAGGCATTTCTCCCCACTCCAGCACACCTGATTCAAATCAAATGGATCTAGCAGCCAATCAAGTTCTGCACACAGACTCATTGATTTGAATCAGGTGTGTAGGATCAAGAACAAGTGGAAGACCTGCAGGATGAGGGCCAAAGTTCCCCAGCCCTGATCTACAATAAGAACACTAACTAAGAATACGACAACACTGGTTACCAATGCAGATGTCTATGTTGCAAGCTGAGGAAGGCTGTAGCAGCATGAACAGTTGCCTGCTGAATTAAAGTTTTCTGGTGTCTTTATTTCCTGGCCAGTGGAGACAGGAGTGGTGATTGGGTGGACTGTGACCAATGGCAAAGGCAGAGCTGAGGGTGTGTAGATCTGGGCCAGTCACCTCTAAGTAGTGGCAATCAGGGAGAAAACAGGGACAGCTAAGATTAATGGACCCTTTTTGTAATTTATGCATATGTGCATGCTCGCAATTGCCCTCGATGGTCAGAAGGCGAATAGAGACTGGTCTTTACAAAGTTAATTACAAAGATGCCAGACACTTTTTGAACTTTTAATAGCTTTAATTACAGAAGGAGGAACTCTCCTAGACAGGGAATAGGTTTTCACCAGTTTCCCGTGGAAAAAAGTACCAGCAATTGGCCTGGATTTGTACAGTCTCCCATGTTAAAACTGGACATCTTCACAACACCACCTGTTCTGCAGCCTCCTGTTGGCATCTGATGACTGCAAAGTTGTGGAATATAATCTTTCTCTGGAAATAAGGGGTGCAAAGAGAGAAAACCACACCAGTAGTAGGAAACACTGAGTTGATCACCGGGGAATTAAGGTACTGTAAGCAAAGCGCCAACCACATTTACTGTGTTTGAAAACATAACTGATACATTTCTACGACAAATGCAACCCTTGAAAAAAAGGAAATGCCCGTCAACACCGGCTGAAGGTTCCCCGATGTTTCTTTTTTTTTTTTCTTTTTCTAATACTTAGGAGTTAAACACAGGCTATGTATGCTGATCTGAAAATGTATGTTAAACTGAAAGAACAACACGGGTGCTTACCTTCACAATTTCCTGATGATTGACTCGGGGTTGCTTCCTACTGCGCCGATGTCTCACATCTTCCTCCTTATTTCCACATATAGTCCACGTCTTTGCTGTCATCAACAAGAGGCTGTGTTGTGGTGAAGGCGTCCAGTTTTGCACAGTGACTGCACAAATCCAGGACAATTGCTGGTGTTTCTTCACTGGAAACCAGTATATACTTATTTCCCGTCTAGGAGAGGTCTACCCTCAGTGAAAATTGCAAAAAGTGTCCAGCATTGTTGTAATTAACTCTGTAAAGACCAGTCTCTATTCAGTTTCAATGGACTTCAAAATCTTTCTGACCGCTGAGGGCAGTTGCGAGCATGCACAAGTAACGTTTGCATAAATTATGAAAATTGTCCATTATGGGCGCCCGTAACAGGCACGCTGACAGAAATATGGCAGCCAAAACAGTGCAATGAAACACTTTTACTTTGATGAATTCCATTCTGTCTATTTTAGTTATTAATATGAATGGCACAAAGCGAAATATAGTGAATAATATAAAATGAAGCTGGTCTGAGATCCCAGGCAAACCAGATAATCTTACAGTCCAACAGCCTTAAGTAGCTTGAGAACTGAAGGAACAACAAGAACAGGACAATTACCCATCACAAGCCCACACACATAGAATCATGAACATCATAAACCAAAAGCTAGAAATCCTCAATTAAACTGCAACCCAAATAAAATTACAAATACCATGGAAAAAAGCCTCTCACGAATAAATAAATAAATGAATGAATAAATGAACTGCTTTTAGATAGTGTTTGTTAATGTGCATCCAAACTAATGTTTTCGTGTGTCCAAAGATGGATGAATTTTGTATTTGCCAATTTGTTACTGCACTTATATCTGCTGGTCTGTTGGTAAAATCAATATCAAACCCTTAAGAGACCTGAACCAAGCAAAGAAAAACCTTTCTTTCATCTTCCCAACCCTCCATGCCTCTTTTCATTTCCCTCTCTGTTTTAGAGCCCAGCTGACATAGTCTGGCAGGCCTTTGGATGCAAACAGCTGCTCTCAGATTGTCGCTGTGATGGGAAACTCATTATTTAGTCTGCCATCCCTTCTCTCGAAACAGCAACACTTTCAGTAAGCTACTGTGGTCTCTTAAGCAGTTCAGTACTTTACCAGAGGCAGCAGTAATATGACTCTTAGAAATCAGCATCACAGATTTATAGATAAAAATAGAGTAACAGAGAATGAAAAGAGACCTTCTTTAGTAAAATCCCATTTGGCAACTGTTAAGGGGTTACCTTTAGACAGGCATAAAGTTAAGTATACTGTAATAAAGGCTCCATTACATCATGAGTTCTTGGTTTGCTAAACTGTTGATAATTTTTCCTCAAAACTTCACAACAATTACTAATGTAAGCATATACTGTCCAAGATTCCTTAAGATTGGAGGTTGGCAGTGAAAAGTTTTGAGTATACTGTCCTTTCCTTTCTGAACCTCAGTTGGGCGCTATAACTGTGCTGGTAAGGCAGATGCAGTCCTCGTCAGACCACAGCTAAGCTGTAAATACTACTGTACTTTTCCTTCTCAATAGTTGGAACATCTAATTGTATTTAAAGCTGCAAACTGAAACCTTTCATGTTGTCACACAGCAACACAATGTGGATGACACGGCAGCTGATGGCGGTAAAGTAATTAATCCTTTATTTCAGCTGTACAGTATCTTAGGCAAAAGGTATGAACTCAAAATTTGACAATTCCATAACAAAACAGACAAATTCATCTTTGCGTTTCAGTGTCTGTGATTGATTGATTGATTGATGGATTGATGGATTGATGGATGGATGGATAGATGAATGAATGAATGAATGAATGAATGAATGAATGAATGAATGAATGAATGAATGAATGAAGCATTAATTTCTGTATCTGTTTTGAACTACTATTCAATCATCGCAAAATTTAATGCTTAGCGTAGTTGGCCAGAAACCAACAAGACCAACTTTAAATTCTTAAAATCACTTTCAGCTACATAACCCTTTTTGAACTCAGGGAACAGTGTCAGGACAGTGCATTTGTCATCCACGAGCATCATATTACTACCAGCTATAAAATAAGTAGGGAAGTTAAGGGGAGAGACAAACACAATTGGTTGGGTTAGACACTCACTGCAAAGGTGCCCTTGAGCTAAGTATTTAAAAGCCTTGCAGTAATGGAGCTTCTTAGAGATTGATTGTATATGTATGAATGTAGAAAAGGTTGCCAAGAAAATTAAAGACTGCCAATAATGTTTGAGCATATTATGAATAAGTATGTTCTGTGACGGTCTTGCAACATTATTGCTGCTCAGAAAAAGATGCAGGTCAAGGAAACTTAAAAATGTGTGTTTCCTCAAAGGTAAAGAATGGTAATTTGTAAATTCTCAAACATAATGATCTATTTTTAAAAATGCAACGCAAGAATGACAGCAAGTGGGTGACTGAGTTCATTTTGATGAGTGCTTTCTCTGGGAGTGTAAAAGGGCCTAACAGTGCAGATCAAGTCCAGAGCCTAATGTGAACTGAGTGATGTAAAGTAAGGGTGAGAAGGTGTGAAGCCTGAGGCTGTGAACACCAAAGCACATGGCAGCGGTAAGATCGATATAGGCTTAGCCACATCTGCACAAGATTGTGGTGGTAGTCAGCAGCCAGTTGAACCCTTCATGATAGACTCGTTCTGGCCAATATTAGCCACACAGTTATTCTTGTCTGATATGAACATCTGGATTATTTAATGTACTTAAATGAACAGACAAGTAACTAGGGGGGGTCAAAATCAACACTTGATTTGCTGAAAATTAGTAAACTGCGAGGTCTAGGTGCTGACTAAAACCAACAGTCTGCATAGAGGTGCACTTATTCTAGTACAAAAAAATAGATCAATTCATATTTAGGAAAATATTTGATTACTTTTAAAGGAGGCATGATTAACTGCCTTTTATCAGTCATCACCTTTGGTGGGGTATCCTTTGGAAGTATGATAGGGACGTCTTTTTGAACTTGGATCTCCATATTTAAAAATGTGAACAGTGAATGTACAAATCAAAGCAACAGGTGTAGGTGTAAAAACATTTGTCCCACATTTCATCTGCCCACTATTCAAAAACTAGCCATATTTCTCTAATCCCAAACCAATCACAGAGAGTGGAGGGGGAAATCTTCTATGCTCACAACCAAACATTATGTCTTGTGGAAAAGTACTGCTACGACTGTCTGAACAAGGCTGGTGTGACTGTCAGGTAAATCCTTAATCAAATGTTTCTTTCTGGAGATGGAAATCTCAAGTATAAACTAATTTCTAAGAGGATCTTGTTCAAGATAGTTAGTTTTCTTTTGCAGTACAAAACAGAAGCAGAGAAAGTTGACAATTTTGCTAGCTGAGGGACATAAATTAGGTACACATTTAAAAATCTTGTAATCATCTTGTTCATACAGCCGTCTGGCTGTGAACACAGAAGGCTTCTGCCCTCCTCTCTCCACTGGTTAGGGATTAGAGAAATGTGACAGGTTCTTGAATTGTCGGCATATAAAATATGGGACAAATGTTTTGTCCTCGTATTTTCTAACTTGTACTGATATTTTCTGACTTGTACTTCTTTTTGTGACCTGCAGAATTAATCTGTACTTGTAGATTTGATTCGTACTTATACTTGTTTCACATACAAATATGGAGATACAACTAAAAAAATATGTTGCAGTCCAAGTCTCATATCCTTCTACCAACACAAAAAGTAAGCAAATATGTTAAGATAAATGTGCTCAACTGTAAAAGATTTGCTTTGTGGTAGGAACCAGTAGGTCCGATCAACAATTTCAACTTTTTTGGGGGAGGACACACCCAGAAACTGACATTCAAATCTGATAAAAATGTCAGTCAGAATTTGTTAAAAACTATAAATAATGGATGATTCAAGAAGGCAGGGGAGCATCTTCAATAAGCCCAGAGAGCAGAACATACTGTCTCATCTCCAAACTGAGGAGCCATATTAATGACTGCGCCCCGAGACCTGAGGGTCTCCTCTAGCTCCCCCGTTTTCATCACTCCACCCATTGGACCCCCTTCGTTAGACCAACTCCATGCTCCCAACCACAACATATCTTGCAGAGGGGAACATGAGCTCCTAAATTAAACATTGACAGCAGCAGCAGCTGCCTGTTTTAGGCAAATCAGCAGAAAATGAAACAAACAGGGTGCCTCAGGAAGATCCATGCCTGTGCAATTGAGACATATTTTAGGGGGTGAGTGGTGGGGTTTTCTAAGTCTTGCGGAGAGCAGAAAAGGCAAATAATGTCACAAGGCTATGTTTGCATAACGGCTACCGCCTTTTGAGGGGATCAAAGAGGCTCTTTAAGAGTTTTCCATTTTGGCATAGTGGAAGAGGGAGATAGACAGACTCAGAGAAGAAAACAAAAATAAAGAGCTGGAGAATGGTAAATAAATTGCACTTCAATTCCTCAAAGCACATTAGAATTTGACACACATCCACACACATTGTCATACACCAAAAAGAGGGCATGCCCATCAAGGTTTCTTGAAAAAATGACAGTGGATTTCACAATCCTGCATGATCAGGACTTGGGGGGATGATGACAGTAGATGAGGTAGGGGTGACTATACCCCTCTCCTGACCTGCATTCAGACATAAACAGGAAATTGCCTTCAGGAAGGAAGTCATATTTTTTACAGCTGTGCCCTGCAATGAGGACAGCACAGTGTGAGAGCTGCATTTCCAATATGTGTAAGAGATTTACTCAAGATATTTGGAATGAGCCAGTCAGTATCATAAACAACCTGAAGGAGAATGACTGACCAGACCAAGTAGGAGCTAATGTTTCTGTTTTGAATAAAAGCTGAGGTCATCATCTTTTCATGTCACCATTGAAAAGGTCTTTTCCTCCACTAGTCACAGACACAACTTGTCTTTTTGTTTTCATTCTTGGATTCTTGGATGAAGATCAAGGCTTTGGATCAGACTCAGAGCTTGTGATCTGTCACAGTACAGAGATTTATATGGTGCTTGCATCCTATGATACTCATCACATCTGCAAGTCATGTCAATAAATCAGACTGGTAGGCTGCACAGAATTTACTACATATAAGGACAGAGATCAAAAGGTGTTTTGTATCATTAAAATATCAAAATGAAATTGTTAAACATGAGTTTTGACACCTTTTTTTTGTTAGTGATGAGTTTTTTAATTCATCAATGCAATACCTGGGACAGGAACCCACATTGATGTGCATTTTCCCGAAAATAATAATTTGATCTTTTTTATATGTGTTTCAATGGGGTGGTTTAACTACATTGAGAGGTGGAGGTTGAGGATGTAGGGGGAAGCAGCCCGTAGCCCAACAGGAAGAGATTTAATGTCCAAAAAGACATGCACTTGTTTTTTCTCTGTCCTTTTCCTGTTGTGTTCTCATAGGGACTTCCTCTCCCTAGCGGGGGTGGATACGGTGTCATCCGTCCATCAATCCCACCCACCTCCACCCACCCATGGCTCCCGGAAATGTCTTAATGCTGTCATGACAGCAAAAAAATTTTCTTAAAATCTTTGGACATCAGTATCGCAAAAGGTGAGTGAGCACTAGGAAGAAAACACTCAGTTTGTAATTGTTCTGCATTTCTAGGTGAGCATTGGAGTAATTTTCTGCGTGTGTGCAATATGTGTGGGCCTGGGGCAGCCAGAGGATTTAACCTCAGACCCGGTAACACCAGGATGATCTCTTCCTGTCTGCCCCAGTATCTCTATGACCAACTCCCTTCCTTCCCGCTATAACACGCAGCAATACGGAGCAACATTACAAATTTGTTACTGAACATCTCTGTTGGCCGATATTCTACCTATCCATAGCCCTTATTCAAACCTGAAACTTCCTTTATTTTAAAATCATTTTTCTTTGTGATCCCTATCTCTGTTTTTCTCCCAAGAATCAAACCAATTATTTTGTTAGTAAATTACAGCAGATACTCATAAAGCCCTTTGTTCAACATTGTCTATTTTATTAATAGTTATCAATATTAAATTAATATGCATATCTTATATTAATAATAATTAATAAAGTTTTTCTGTGGTGAACGCTGACCTGACTTTGTGTCAATGTCACCAGTTCTCTGCAGCATTTCCAACAAACTCCAAAACACCACAACACTTTGTTCATCCTCTGTCCTCTTCGTTGAGTGATTAAGTATGAACTCAACCACAAAAATGCCAAATTTCTTTGTCCTTTCTCATCTACCTCATCCTTCAACACAATTTGATGTTGGTCACTGATGCACACACACACAGTGAGTAAGACATGTGCACACATTCACCTACAGATGGAGGAAATACACTCAGTACTGCCTGTGTCTGCTAAGGATGTGAGGTGCTGTGATGGCACATTAACGATAGGACCCATGACAGCAGTATGCATCAGCCTCACTGAACAAAGCATGCTGCCAGTTTTTAATTCAATAAGGATTGTTTAGCTGAAACAATGGCTCTTGGCCCCATTGAGGGTATGGAAAGGGTGAGAAAGGTGAGTTTGTCAATGGTAGCTGACCAGTGTTTTTGTGTTTTAGCCCATGGATGATCCCGTGGGTTCGATGGGGTCGTGCATCAGACATATCACTGTGTGGTAAGGGACATCCGCTGTTTTTCAGACAACTAACAAACAAGCTGACAAGAACTGGGCTGATATGGAAACACAGCCAGACACGCTTGCTATGCAACCATAAAGTCTATTTAGAGACATTATGAGTCATCTATGATATTTTGGGACTTCACTTTTAGACCTTTCCAAAATAATGTAAGATGAATAAGCACTCTGTATGACAGCTCCTTGCTCAATTGGTCTTTGACCAATTTGTTTCACAGAATTCTACTTTACAACTTACAACAATTAGTCAACACAACATTTGTATAATGAAAAACGGCGGTACAGTAGCCTGGCAAACAAAATTACATAGCTTGAAACTATGATAAAATATATGCCCGTCAACAGGCTGCACATGGCTTGGACAGAGAAGAGAGACAGATTGTTTGTCTGCCCAGCCATCGTCCGTCTGTCCATTTATCCAATTTCTCACAGCCCTTTTGGCCTATGCTAATGGTGTCTACTCATGCAAAGTAGCAGGTCTTAATGAAAAACCTTTTCCTTGTAATCAACGCTATTGATTAGTCTGAGCCCCAGCTCTGAGTAGAGCTAATTGATCAATCACCTCAGGTTGCTTTGGATTAATGGAACATGACTGGTACACCCCTACCTCCCAGGCATACAGTGCTCACACCTCTTACGGGGAGCATTTGTGTGAGAGGTACACTCATTTATCATGCAGATAATTCATTGATTAAGTATGTAAGTAAGAATTTTTCTACTAAAACAAACAAAATTATTTAATTTGAATTTCTGAAAAAATACTTCAATTAAAACTATGTGGTAGTTGCTGTAACTTAATTTTCATCAAGCAGCAAACAGAATAAAATATGCTTTAATTGTCATTGTCCATGCTGCACAGTACACCATAGAATAAGAATAAAATATTGATTCAGGTTAGTGTGGTTAAGAACAATAAAGCCCCCCCCCCCCAAAAGAAAGAAAAAAAAATCATTATAAAGAAATTTAATTCCTTAGTGAAGTTAACAAGAGTTAAAAGAAAAAAAGGTTATTTACCAGATTCTAAATTTTGGCTAGTATTTATATGGTTATATTGTAGTTGTACTTTGTGTATCATTCAGTGATTTTGGTTCAGGTTTGACAAAGCAGGATTTGTGTGTTAATGTATGAGTGTTAAACTAAGGACTAGATCGTAGGCCAAAATAGGAACACATGCAGTACACACACGTCCCCCCAACACACACACACACACACACGCACACACACACACACACCCACACACTCACACACCCAAGTTCAAACCCTCCCAATCAAAGACTGACATGCTGACTGGCCAGTGGTAACTCTGTGCGGGAACTGTGTTTGTGTGTGTGTGGAGGGGTGGATTGAATATTCCAGCTGGCCTGTCATGGGACTCCCAATCGCGTGTGAATGGTACTCAAGGGGAGCTGTGGTTAACGGGTCCAACACTGAAATGCTTAACAGGATGAAAAGGTCATCTGGGGTGAACTCATCAGGGCAAAACTAGGAATACTTCCTTTTTTTTCCTTTTCTAAATTTAATCCATTGTCATAATCCACCATACAAACCTTTAGATTATTAAAGAAAATAAGGAAAAGACATAAGACATGTAAATAAAATGCAACAACAGGAACCACACCGATTAAATGAAGCTGAGCACTAGCAACACCTAATAGCACCTTCATTATTCAACAGCATAAACTATCAAAACCAACCTCAACTGACCAGTAGAGTCTACGAAGCTTTAATGTGCAGACGAAGGCCAACCTAACAACAGACTCATGAATTTTTTTCCAACCATTTAGTTAACCTTGACCAACTAACCAACTCATAAACAACTCACACCCTCCTATCCTGACTTGCACATTTTAATGAATGAGACCTGGTTTCCACCCAATAACCTCTAGTGTGAACTAAATTGTGTATACTCTAGTATAGGGTTTCGAATCATGCCTGGGTCTCACAGCACTCAAAGAGAAACAGACGCAGTGAACTTGACAATGAGTGAGAGAGCGAAAGAGAGAGAGAAAAGAGGGCAAGAGACATGGACCACCCAACAGCTGCAAAGAAAAACAAATCTAGGTAGAGAACAGACTCAGTTTCGATCAGTTTAGACATAGGACAGTTGAACGTTTTTGTGCAGGAGCTGTTTGCCAGTGCTGAAAGTAGAAGTGCTGGGAAAAAAATAAATAAATAATTTGATCATGGAGCTTGTTTAAAACTGTTTATTCCAGAGCAAATTTACAAAGTCTGTCATTCTGCTTGAATAAAAACTTTATGGTTAAAGTATAGATGGACCCATGAGCTTTCTCTATTTTACTAAAGCCCCGTTTCCACCCGCGGGTCTGGGTCAGGTCGGGCCGGGCGGGCCAGGCCGGATCGGGTGGGTTTTGGTACGGATGTGTTGATTTCACGCTGTGTCCCCACAGCAACCTGTACCCTTATTCTGGAGGCGGAGAATTAGCTGGACAGCGCTGCTACGTGATTGTGTGACATCATCGCCGTGTAACGCCGTTTAACCAAAACACCGGCGCCACACGTGACAGAAACAGAAAGGAGTCACCCCGGCTTTGTTTTTACGCTGGGTCACGCGGGAAGTGGCGGATTTTTCAATGAATCAGCTGATTGCTGTGTATTAGCTCCACCTCTTTGGTCCGGATCGGTTAGATCAGTACCCCTACCGAAGCGTGCCAAAAAAGTAGTCCGGGTCGGGTCGGATATAAGGGTACCCGTCCCAGTTTTTATCTGTGGAGACGCAAAAAAACGTGGACCGATCCGGCCCGACCCGACCCAGACCCGCTGGTGGAAACGGGGCTTATGTCAATTTTTAGTTATGGTTACTTAAAAAGATAGACACTTTCACAAGTGTGTGCTCACACATTGCTGACAAGGACTTGAAAGGTACGCAAAAATAGAGGCTCTCAATGGTAACCTCAGGACCATGTTGGATTGGCTTTGATAAATTCCACTTTTGTTCAAGGTCTAAAAGGACATATTCCATTTAAGACATATTCATATATAATTCAGAGGACAAAATAACATTTCTTAGATGATCAAATAAATTAAGTTCTTTAACCAAAAGCAAAATGTCTTTTTGTTTTGTTACAGTAAAATAAAACGTTTTTAAAATCACAATCATTCAATCACTAAAAAAGAATATGCTTTCAACAAATCACCTACTTTATTGCATTAACCGTTTCATCTTGTTACTTTATGATGCAGAATAATGCATCAGAGTTCAAAGCAAAGGAGTGAGAGTATCGAGGCAGAGGGCATGATTGCATGACAGCAAAGAGAGTTAATTTCTGCGTTTGATTAGAATCACAGCTTATACTGTATGTCAGGCTCCTAGTGTCTAAGTGTGTGGATCATAACATAATAACAATAACAACAACAACAACAACAACAAAAATAATAATAATAATAATAATAATAATAATAATAATAATAATAATAATAATAATAATAATAATAATAATAGTAGTAGTTGACATTATTATTCTTGAAAAAAAATCTTATTTTTTGGTTTATTTCTTATTAAAATTAAGTCACCCAAAAAGTCATATTTTCTATGAGTGTGGTTAAAATGCTTTAAATTCATAATGAAAGAAATATGAAGGAATATGTAATGTTGTTCTAGTGATGGCCACCAGGGGGATGAAGACATACAGGGACTTGGGTCTGTCACAGACTTTATTTATTTCAATGGAAATGTCAGTCAGCAGTTGGTGAGCATGTGTGGGAGTTTTTGACAAAAAAATAAATAAAAATTGCTGAGTCCCATGAGTTGTTTTGCTTTGCAGAATCAGAGAAGATATGTTCTAATTCAGTAGAGAGGATTTATCCTGTAAAGTGAAATACTGTATATACAGTACAAGTACAGGATGTGTCTTCTGACACTGCCAATTAAGAAACTAAAAAGATACAGAATATATCTTTTTAATTTCTTAATCTGCATAGTCAAAAGACACATCCTGTACTTGTGTAAAACAAGTATATATTTTTCTGAAGGGGAAAACAGTTAAGAACATTGCTGACACTGCTAAAACTGGGTCAAGACCTGACTGATATGAAACAGTCTTCATGGAAGAAACTTGGTTGGAAGAAATTCTTGAATTTATTATGGTTACAGATCATTTAAACATTTGTCAAAAATTGAACCAAAGAAACCAGAAAAAGAACTCTGCCAAGTTTAATAGTGAAAGTAAGACCACATGCACAGTAAGAGGAAACATTGAGCTATTGGGACTTAACAACTGTAAGCCACTTATTAGAGAAGCTACTGTAAATGATTAAAAGGTTACAATGCAGTAGGGAGCATAAAGACTGGACTCTGGAAAAGTGAATAAAGGCTAAGTTAGACACACCCACTCATTAAAAGTGAACCAGCATGTGCAGTCAGACTGTTACTGTAATTTTGGATTGTGGACATGTTAAAAAGATAGTGATAGTGATTCATGCATTCATGTGCAACTGTGCAAATATAAAGATGATTACCAAACAGGCAAAGAGAACTATCCACAAATCTCTTTTGCTAAAATACTATAATGCTGGGGCTCTGCCTACGTTATGCTGTACAGAGGATAAAGTAACAGGTACAAGTAGAGGTCATGCCCTGTGCTACATTTTGCTACATGCCATTCTTTATCAGGGAATTATCATGGCCCCATCCTGATTAGATCTTAACCTAGCTTTAGTTTCAGGAAACCATATAATTCTGTCATCTGAGAGAATCCTAATCATTCCGGCAGAATAGAAGATGTCTGTGGCAATTCAGAAAACAGAGGCTGTTAGGGAGTTTTTGAATAAAGCGCATGCACAAGACCAGCTTGTAAGATTCACAGCTCCCTCCCCAGCCACGCCTCTAAGACAACGTGCACGAGCCAAGTTCTGACACCTGCATCTAGCAGACAGCAGGTGCGGATTCTCTCATGATGTCACAAACGCAAATAAGACAGATGTCATTGTCTGACCGTCGTTAACTGCTAGCAGAATGATTGTTAGCTAACTACTGTAAACATTAGAGGATAGTGCGCTGCTTCCGGCACACTCGCCAATCAATCACTCGTCAGTCACTCTCACCTACTGCCCGTGTTGACTATCCCCCGTCAATCACTTACTACGGTAGCAAAAGTGATTGATGGGCGATAGACAAATAAAAAAAGGCGATGAGAGCAGAAATGATTTGCTATGTCCAATTACTTTCACAGCTGATGTATAATATTTATATATTTAAAGCTTTTAATTAATCATATTTGAACCCAATTTCATTGGATATTACAAAATTATTCAAAGAAACATTTTCTATACTATCTTCAAGAAATGATGCCCAAGCATCTTTGTTTTACATAGTGGGATTGAATCTAAAAGAAAAGAAGTGTTCACTGGTTTTGGTGGGTTTAAAAAAGAACTGCTGAAGGTGCTATAGAAGTTTTGGCATTTCAGAAAGTTAGCGAGTTTTTGAATAATGCGCATGTGCAAGACCAACCTGCTAGATTCACAGCTCCCTCCTCCGGCCACAGAATCATGTGCACGAGCCACTCCGGTGTTTAAAGCAGGTACAGATTCTCCCATCATGTCACAAACGCAGGTAAATGGAATGTCGTTGTCTGAACGTTGCTAACTATTAGCAGAATGATGCTAGCTACCTGCTGGAAACGTCAGACAAGTGTGTGCAGCTTGCGGGTTGCAGTACTACTCTCGCCAATCAATCATTGATCAGTCTCGCCTATTACCCGTTGAACCGACCGCCAATCACTCTTACTACGGTAGAAACAGTGACTGACGAGCCAGTCGACCAATGAAAAAGTTGAGGAATGCAGAGATGATTGGTGGATGTTTTTTCAGCCCCATTACTTTCACAGCTGATGTATAATAATATTTATATATTCAAAGCTTTTAATTAATCATAACGTATAGAGTAGTGAACCCAATTTTACAGAATATTGCAAAAATTGTTGAAAGAAACATTTTCGATAACACCTTTCACATACTGTACAGTTAAGAGTCAAAAACACAGATATTATGTTGCTGGAGCAACCAGATCCATTGGGAAAAATTAGCAATTTTATTTCACAGAGCACATAAATTGGGTGTCTACATGTATCACCACCTGGTTCAGTTAGTTTTTGTTACTTTGTTGTTTTAATTGACATGTTAACCGAGCCTTAAACATGA
This sequence comes from Atherinomorus stipes, assembly GCA_023101725.1. Classification (NCBI taxonomy): domain Eukaryota; kingdom Metazoa; phylum Chordata; class Actinopteri; order Atheriniformes; family Atherinidae; genus Atherinomorus; species Atherinomorus stipes. The sequence goes on along the minus strand of JALJCO010010035.1, from coordinate 108,266 downwards.
ATGCAAAAAATATCTGTCTGATTGAAAATGTCACACACAATCTTTAATCATGTCATCTTCACTTCTTTGAAACATGCAACACTTTCAACACAGCATGGCCATGTGAATTAAACTCTGTTATTAAACTCCGCTATGCAAACTCTGTTTTTGTTTGTTTGTTTGCTTTTTGTTTGTGTGTTTACACAGTCTTAAATACATTGTTTACATATTACCACTACTGCCATCTTCTGCCCTTGAGTTATGTCTTCTGGCGCAGGCACTGATGACAGGCTTTTGTAAAGTATAGAGGCTTTGAGTGACAGGTCAGTCAGTACAATGCAATGGAACTTAATAAGCATTGCACTGAATTTCAAGCTTATCGTGACAATCCAGTGACTGATCCACTTGACTGTGAGTACTGTATGCATGCCTAAGATGTCACTAACCTTTCTATCCAGATGAGTGCCTTTGGAAATTTGGATTAGGGACTTTTCAGGAACAGAAGGAATGGACAGATGACCTGTAGACAGACACATAGAGGCACACATAATTAGCTCTGTAAATAGTATCAGCTCCACCAAAAGTTGAATATAAGTGTGCACATTTGAGCTTGGAGTAGAAAGAGGAAACAAAGATTTTTTTGAAAACCATAGAGCCATAAAATGGTGATAAATCACATATTAGAAGGTAATAAAATGTCAGAGTTCATGTGCACTCTAAATGGAAAAGCAGATGATACAGGAATGACTCATTTTAGCACATAAACTGCTCTGCAACAATTATATAAATAAACAGTTATAGTTATAGTTATAAAATATTTAGCAAATAAACATTTCAAAACATATTGGCATGCCATTAACAGGTGATGCCAAATGGCAAAATGCAAGTAAAACTATCTAAGCCACTAACAAAACAAAAATGTATCCATCCATTCATTCATCCACTGCGTCTGAATGGACCCAGAATCAAATGATATATCAAATGATAAACGATGTACTGTAATAAATAAACACTGCACAATTCTCTCCGACATTTGTTCATTTGTTTGACAATATTTGCAGATTGGGAAACAAACTGTTTTTCCAGCTATCAGGGTAGCAGTTATTTCTCCCATCAAGTCTAAGCTTGTTTCTCATGCTTCTCAGGTGGTCCCACATGAAAAATACATGTAGTATATAGTTATGTATTGTTTATGATATGTGGGAAATATAAGTGGTTTAAAAAAACAGAAGCGGGAACAAATCGGATAACCAGATGTCAGCAAGTTTGCAGAGCCAACTATTACAATCAACTCGTTTTATGAATTTAATTAAATCAAATGAATGAATACTTTATTCATTCCAGATGGCAAATTTCAATATTATTATGTTTTTTTTTTCTTTTTTAATAATTCTCTCTTTTTTTAAATCATGTAATGTAAAACAAATCCACTTTTTATCAAGCTGTTTTTAATCAAAAGCGAACTTATTTTCATTTAAAATGCACACCTGTATTTATCCTCTAATTTCATGCAGATTAACTGTAAACAATAAGTTAGAAGAAATCACCCATCCAGTAAACACCAAGTTTGTATAAACTGTTCACATAATGTGGATATTTAGGATATTTTTACATGTTGGGGGTGGGTAACCAATGATATTCATGTCCTGAGCAGTCCAACAATCTGTATCTCACACATGGAAGTTTCACACATGCTGTACTGTAGATATATGGACACAATCTTTGTAGGTTTATCATTGTCATGAACCTGTCCGACTCATCTGTCTGTCAACCTGTCTGTCGCTCTCCTCTCGTTCAGGGCCTGTCATGGCTGCTTTGTAGCAGGCCGCCTGTGTCTGGATTAATCTCCCAAGATGACTGCTGATCTGATAGTGGGATGGCCACCATCCACCAACAGCAAAACTAATTTCACCATGTTGCTGCATGACACTCCCACCCACCATTCCCAGGAACACACATGCATGCACACACATTACAAAATATCTTCATCTGTCTCTGTCTCATCTACATCTAAGCTGCTAGGAAGGCGGCTGAGTGGTCCGAAGGAGAAAGGTCAGCGCACCGAAGGAGTTCATCATTCTGAAGTGTCAAAGTTATTCCTTTGGAGATCATATGAAGGGGGGTGGAGGTAGGACAAACATACTGTAGAGAGGCCATGGGGCAGAGGACTCTTTTTTAAGTTAATGTTTAGTGATAATCAGTCCAAAGTTTTGTGGTGGTCTCCCGAGGATAGCTAGCATTTGATGAGTACAAATCAATAATCATATAATCATATATGTTTTTGGAAATCATCAAATGTTTATGACCATGTCTAGGAAAGTCACACACAAACACACACCCCTAGCACAGGCTTCCAGTAGTCATTTGGTGGCTATTGCTATGTTCCATTTACGTCAAAAGTTGGAACTCAGAGCTGGGAATAATGTCCCACCAGAGCTGATCGTATACCAGTTGCAAACTGGAAAACAAGTAGGATTTACTCATTGTTTTGGTCACTAACAGGGACAGCTATTATAAGCAGTGGAAATTGGATATTAGTGTATTACACTATTTTTTCTCTTTTTTCTATGAAAAAACATCACAGCAGTGTTAAGCCCATACACACAAAGAGAACTTTCTTTTTGTTCTCAAAGTCACAAGAGCAAATCTTGTTCTTGTCATCTTGTTCTTGTGGCCCTTTGGGACTTCTTGCGGCTGGTTCGACACATCAGCCGAGCAGAACCTTGCTCTCGTTGAGATCTGAAAAGTATTGTGTGATTGGTCAGACATTTGAGGTGGGCGTGGTTAATGTAGAAAAACATGAGGTGGAAAGTTGTCACTGTCACTTTTCCGCTGACGAGTTGAACAAATAGTTTTAATGAACAGCTGATCAAGGGTGTGAGAAACTACGGAAATGTATGCAATGCCTGTGGCACTCAAAGACATAGACACCACTGCATGGATGCCCCCGCCCTGCCACAGACAAAGTTTCTTATCAAATATGAAATTGGTTCACTGTATCACTTGTCCAATTCAGGGTTACAGGGGTTCATCAGGCGAGAGGCAGGGTACACCCTAGACAGGTTGCTAGTATGTCGCTGGGCCAACACAAAGAGACACATAACCACTCATGTTCACATTCACTCCTAGGGGCAATTTAGAATAACCAATTAACCTAACATGCATGTCTTTGGACAGTGGGAGGAAGCTGGAATACCCAGAGAACCCAGAGAGAATCCACGCATACACAGGGAAGAAATGCAAACTCCACACAGAAAAGCCACTATTGGAACTGTTTGAACCCCTCCCCAGCTGGGGCTCTAACTAGCAACCTTTTTACTGTGAGGCTGCGGTGCAGTTCATTCATGTTATTACATCCACCAAGGAGGTTATGTTTTCGGTAGTGTTGGTTTGTCCGTCCGTCCGTTGGTTTGTCCATCTGTCTGTCAGCAACTTTACGGAAAAAGTTCCTGACGGATTGACCTGAAATCTTCCCCAGCCGTGTGCCTCAGCCCAAGAACAAACCAATTAAATTTTGGTGGTGACTCGGATCACCTTCTGGATCCAGGAATGTTTTGAAGGATTCTTTATCATTAGCCCCTTTCAGACTTGCACTGGAAAGCGGTAATATTGCGGACTCTGTCCTTTATAACGCCTGCATTCAGACATGCGATCCGCTCTTTTACCCCGGAGATGTAGCGGACATGTACCGGCTGGACCCCATGTCATGAGAGCGGAAATGTTGCGGCACGTTGTTTTGGCTGAATGCACAAGGAAATGCTCCGGACAGAGTTGAAGGGAGAGAGGGGCTGTGCTGACTTTTCCGCAACATTTCCTGATGTCTGAAAGCACCCGGGACGCAATAAGTCCGCAATGAAGTCTGTTTAAAGAGTGGATGATCTTTACTGCTCATGTTCCGCAACACAAGTCTGAAAACGGCTATAGTGAGCTTGGCCATGTTGGAAAGGCTGTTGATGAGGCGTGACTGCCCCCTTGTGGCAGAAGTGTGCAGCTGCGCTACTGAGCACTTATGAGCAGCAGTAAGCATGAGGAGAGAATCTAGCCAGTTGAATCTGGTGAACTGTGTGCGTCTGTGAAGAACTGTAAGTATCTAGTTGTATTTCTGCCTGAACAGGATGTTTATTTAACCTTTAATGTTATTTAGCTGATTTGCTTATTTAGAAATGGTCTTCCATTCACCATGTGCCTTTTTATGCTATTAAGCTAGCTGACCTGTTACATGCCAGTTACTGTAACTGTTAGCCTTGAACACATATGCATGTTTAATCCTAACTGTAAGGGATTTATTACTAATAATTACTACCTTGAATGTGTTTATTTGCCGAATGATTGTTCCTCATGGCTTTGTATTTCTGTGTTTATAGACCACACTGACTTCCATCCAGGCATTCACCTTAACTAGCCCTGGAATTCCTCACCTGTAAGCCTGTCGTTTGTTGCATTACTGTGCTGTTGCGATTAAAAGTGACCAGAAAAGACAGTTAACTGTACAAGTGAGTCCTGTGTGTTCTGACTGACACCCCATGGTGAACATCAAACCTCATAACAAACACCTAAACAGTTACATGAACATCACCCTAATAGGCCACATTTTTAAAATTTTTCCATATAACTCTATACAAATGGCTCGAGTGTTTGGTAAAAAATTACAAGAAAGGATCTCAATGAGTTCTAGAATGTTTCCAAAGTTGATTCGGATCCAGAGAAAATTCCAGATACAATGATCCAGAGCACACAAACATAAGGGAGTAGAGCTGCTTGGCGGAGGTCTGCGCTCTCCGAGTGCTTTTCTAGTTAATCATGGAATCGTATTTAAAATGTTAAAATGATGCATTGCTGTATTCTTTCCTCACATTTTCTTGCCTGACACAAATATGAAATAAAGAATCATGAAAAATGTAAAACATAAAATGAGAAAAAACCTCTGACATTTCATCAGCTTTAGATATGTAAATTACATTTTCATCGCCATATACCTTTTCACAGAGTTCTGTTCCATTTACTGCAAGCTCACTGCAGCCCTTTCTCATTGTTAGAAAGGGGGAAAAACTGATTTAAAGATGGCTTGAATAATTCAGGGGTTTATAAAACATCCTTAAATCCAAGCATAGTAAGAATGAACTAGAGAACCATTGTGCTTAATTTGGACTTCACTACAGTAGCGTTTTTTTTTTAGAGAAATGCCATCCTTAAAAATAGGTGTTTTCCTGAAAGACTGAAGTGAACATTGGTGGTAAAGGGTGGAGGGTGAAAGCTGAGTTCAGGAAGTTTTCACTCTTTTCTTCCTAGCCTGCCCATGGCCTCTCCAACTTCCAGTCAATTGCTGAAAAAAGCCAGATGCAGGCAGGATAATCACCACCTAATAAGAGACTATATTGAAAGCAGGCTGGCAGTCACACTACAAGCTTGAAAGGCATGTACACACATACACACAAACAAGTACACACTCCTACACAGACAGCTGAATGTATAAGATCACATAAAGTTGGGTAATTATGGTGCACGATGACAACTTCTGAAAGGAACGATCACTCAAAATCTGTGCCTGTATGAAAAAGCACATGGACAAAAATCAACACATGAACACACAGACTTCTTCACCAGATCCATATCCTGTTACCTATTTCTGACTTTAGTATTCTTCCTCCATTCTAGAAAAATGTTAGCATATGGTGGAAAATATCAATAATTTCATGATAATTTATCAATTATCAATTTAGGAGTAGAGAACAGGATCTTTCAGGGTTTATGTATGAGTAAGTGTATTCCTGTAACCCTATGAAAGAGAGTATAAGGCTTACTGTGGAAAATGTCCACTTTAAGAATGTAAGTTTCACTGAACATATAACAATGCTGGAGAATATTTAAAAATACTGTGGTCAAGCATAAATTATCAGCTGAAGCATCAGTTAAACAAAAAAAATCTTAAAAAGGTAAAACTATTACCCTGATCCTACCCTGAAAACCTGTATCATAGTTCTTAACTTAATTTCACTGTAATTTGAAATCCAACTTACCCCATTTTTTTTTTGTAGTGTTATTTTTTCTGAATAACTTCCAAAAAACTTTTGAAAAACTTCTGAACAAATGAATGAATGAATGGCCCCTTGTGGGAACACATAATTGTTGTTGCAGGTTTTAAGGAATTTCAAGTATGGACTGATGTCTCAGAAAACAGCCATAGTTCACAAGTAATACACTGATGCTGTGATAATGGCTGTTGCTGCTAATACAGTAAGGAATGTAATGATGATCCAGTACGGAATAGTGAAAAAAAAAAAATCATACAAAAAACTGCACAAGTTTTTTAGAATAAATTTTCAACATCTTATTTTGTTAGTCGGGAAAATTTAAGTGAAACATAGTATTAATCACCTAGTCATATTTCAGCTTTGTTTTTTAAGTTTTACTTGAGATGCTTTGTGTAAACAGGATGCATTACTGTAGGAGTTTTGCTAAAGTTTTATTGTGTCTCTTCAGAGCATCTAATAAAAGAAAGTTTCCATTTTTTTGCCAAATGATTTGCTTCCTGTGTGCATTTGCTGCCATTTAAACAAAACTATCGCCTGCCGAAAAACTTGCATGAATGACCTGTTCATTTTAGAAAAGACAAATTTATTTCCAACCAAAGTTGAGAAAATATCAGATTTTCACATGATTATCAATTATCAATGCTTAATGATTTGGAAAATGAAAAAAAAAAAACTGTATTTGATTAGAATTTTAGAAAAAAGAAAAAAGAACTGACTTTCATTAAAGGTCAACTGAAACACACACTAATTACAAAAAATATCAATGCCACACTTTCAACATGATAGTTACTTTCAATCATATTCTGTAGTGAGACAACCAGCCCAAAATTAGTTGTTTTTAATTAGCAAGGGGCAAAAATTTGGTTTTGCTGAGTCAACATCCACCCAACCAAAATAAATCGATCAGCTGTCGATATATGATATCAAACTATGTCATAAAAAGCTGTTGTTGATGTCAATCAAATCAAAGTTTACTTGTGTCCAGATTTTCATGCTACTTTTACATGCATCATCTTTAAAAAAAAAAAAGTAATAAGCATGTGCATACCAACAGCTCCTAGGCAATGAAGGACCTTTTCCAGTTGGACACAGTGCCTCACCTGCAGCAGAGTGAGGATCATAGCAAAGAGCCCAAGACATTGACCTGTACCTCTAAACCCCCGTTTCCAATCCAAACAAGTAGCTATGGTATGTACCACAATAAACCTGATACAGAGACTGGCCAAAGATCTTTTAGCAGAATGAGAACTTGCACTATGTTTTTTAAAGGAGTGATGACATAGCTTTAAAAACTATTTCATGTTGTTGGCATTGCTGCATATGTCAAATCTCCAAAGAAAAAAACGGCTTTTTTTACAGTGGGGTATTGTTTTGAAACGCCAGACCTCCCTTCGTCAGTAATACAGTTGGGTGCGCTAATGATATGCAGCTTTACCCGGAGACCATGTTGACTTAATTTTGATTGGCTACACCTTATTTAGAAAAAGTAGGTCAAGCTGCCCTAGCGGTTGGAGTTTACGAAAGGCTCTCTTAGCAACATGAGCAGAGAGCATTTTCTGAGAGAATGTGACAGGAGCAGAAGGAGAAAGAATTTGAGTTGGCAATGATGGAGGAATTGTAGTTTCCGTATAATCAGACTAATCTGTTATTACACACACACACACACAAATACTGTATACATATATATATACACTGCCTGGCCCAAAAAAAAGTTGCCACCTGGATTTAACTAAGCAAATAGGTACGAGCCTCCTTTTGGATAATTACTGCATGGGCGATTATCTTTCAGCTGGCAACAAGTTATTTAACCCCAACTGGTGCAATGACTTGCTTCTTATTTCCTAAACAACCATGTGGAAAGACACATCCGTGGTCTTGGAAAAGATGTTAGTCTGTCTGAGAAGGGTCAAATCATTGGCATCAAAAGGTGAAAACATCTAAGGAGATGCAGAAACTACTAAAACTGGGTTCAGAACAGACCGTATATATATATATATATATATATATATATATATACACATACATACAATACATACACAGGTACTACCCAAAAAATTTGAGTCTCCTGAAAAAGTTCATGTATTTCTGAAATTCAACTTAAAATGTGTACTTTAAAGTGCTGATGACACGCTTTTGACATTTTTTGCCATGTTTTATAGACCAAAACGTCCTTCATGATGATCTATGTAACATAAACAAGCGCAGCTGCATAGATGAGTTATTAGAAAACGTCGCTGCTTTTCTGACAAGACTGTGGCGCTGTGAGCCGAAACCGGATATGACGTCTGCGAGAGTACTCTTCTTCGCTGCTCATTTTACATTGAAGTGGCTTCATTGCGGTTTTTAAGCTCCTTTTCTAGTTTTACAGAAAAACAGTAACAACTCAGCCTTCAAATTGTGTTGACAGTTAATGGTTAAAAGCTCGTAAGTGCAGTGTTAGTTTACTTAGGTATTCTACAGATTCAGATTTTATTTTGAAGAGGATAAGGAAAAGCAGATCAGAGTTGTACCTATGAGTCGTAGGCCTACTCACCGGTAAACAGGCAGCAACCGGACCTCTCTGATCGTCTGGAGCATCCGTTTACTGAAAGTTCAGGAACCTGCGTGTTGAGACTTCTAACACAATGAAACTGCGATCATCTCCTTGGAAATCTTCTTTTTCATCCATCGTTGCTTCATCACATCGGTCATACAGCTCCTGCTATCGGCGGAGACCTGCTGCTCGGTTATATGAGGATTTCTCTGGTCATCAGATCTCCTCCAGCTGCTTCCAAAGCTGCATCCTTTCTTTCATCTTCATCCTTATAAAAGGGAACTATTTAAAACTCCTCTGGAACCATGTAAGTTGTTATCTTCTCATTTTTTAAAGGCTAATTATTTACCGCGGCTAGCTTGCGGCTGCTGTTAGCTGCGAGCTAACACAGGGGACGAGTGCCTCATTTCTGTCACGCCTGGCTCTAATGTATGTCAAACTCTTTTTTTGGGTCTGTTGTCTGTTTTTTGTTTTTCCGGCTCACTCCTTACAGTTCCGGTTCCCTCGGTGTGGTCTTGCAGGCTTGTAGCTGAACCAGTGAACCTGAGGGTGGAGAGACAGACTGTGGGCAGCTGGCTACAGTTCTACTCCGGTTCTAGCTTGTAAAATGTGATTTCCCCAAATTCCTCAGCATTATCACACTTTTCTGAACTGGCTGATGATCCCACCACACAAACCAGTTCCAATCTAGTTGTTCTGGAGCATCTTCCATGTTTTCCACCGCTAAGATTATACAAGTAAGTCAATGGGCGGACCGCAACTCTGTACCAACGCAGACGTCACAACATGGCGGCTCGTTTTACGACTGAGAAGCTATTAGCCTTTAGCCGAGCCTCCTAAACATCGGATATTTGTGTAAATACATGTCTGATTAACTTCTAACTGCACAGAACTACTTATTTTGTCTTGCTGTGTTGTTGTATGGCAAAGTTACTTGAAGTTAAGGTCGTGTCATCAGCACTTTAAATATTGTTTAGACCAATAATATGTGAATCAATATATTTCAAGCTTTTGTGTGTTTGGATGTTGCTGATTAGGACTTGCAGCTTTAGAAAGCTTTTTGGGGACAAACAAACAAACAAACAAACAAAAAAAAAACTCAAATTCAAACACTCAAAAAATTAGAATACTGTGGAAAGCTCCAGTATTGTAGGTTCAGAGTGCTACATTATAATCAGGTAAGTAATCCAAAACATCTGCATAAGTGCCCCAAGCCTTTAAACTCACAAGTACACGAGTATGCAGTACGCAAACTAGGAATTGAGAAATGGCCCCTGTCTTGGTTTAGAAGAATTCACAATCATGGGGAAGACTGCTGATCTGACAGTTGTGCAGAAAACTATCATTGACTCCCTGCACAATGTGGGAAAGACACAAAAAGTGATAGTTGGTTGTTCTCTGAGTGCTGTCTCAAAGCACATTCATGGACAGTTAAGTGGAAGGAAGAAGTGTGGAGGAAAACGGTGTACAAGCCGGAGGGCTGACAGCAGCCTGGAGAAGATGGTCAGGAAAGGGCCATTCAAAAGTGTGAAGGACTTCATAAGGAAGTCTTCATTAAGACCAAAAGAAGTCTGTGAGCTTCATTAAGTCCAGCATAAACGCAGCCGTCTACCAGGACATTTTGGAGCGCTTTATGCTTGCCTCAGCAGACCAGCTGTATGAGGATGCAGACTTCATCTTCCAGCAAGACATGGCACCTGCCCACATTGCCAAAAGTATGAAAAAAAAAAAATCTTGGTTCAACAACCAACAACCATTGATTGGTCCCCAAACTCAACTGACCTGAACCCCATCGAAAACATGTGGGGCATTGTCAAGACAAAGCTGAACAGGAAGAGACCAAACAATAAAGAAGAGCTCAAGGCTGTGATTGAAGCATGTTTTTTCTTCCATAACACCTGAGATATGCCACAAGCTGATTGCATCCATGCCACGCCGGGTTAAGGCAATCATTCAAGCAAAAGGGGCCCCAACCAAGTTCTAAGTACAGATGCAAGATTTTACTACAGGAGGCCCGACCTTTTTGTATTTAAAGTCCTTTTAAAATTGATTTCTTTTTTTTTTTTTTTATACTTGTAAGATCCCCGAGGGGAAATTATGGCTCTGCATTTTACCCATCTCTGTACTGTGAGTATCAGAGAGCAGTGGGCTGCTACTTGAAGCGCCCGGGGAGCAGTTGGTGGGGGGTTAAGGACCTTGCTCAGGGGTCCACAGTGGTTCAACCAGGAGTCGTGTCGGGGAATCGAACCCAGGTCCTCCGCGCCCAAGCCCACGACGCTACCACTGGTCCTAATCAACAACATTCAAACAAATAAAAAATTGAAATATATTGATTTGCATATTATTTTTCTATACAATATGTAAATTGCACCTTTTAAGTTGGATTATAGAAATATATGAACTTTTTCACAATATTCTAATTTTTTGCGTAGTACCTGTATATATCAAATGTAACAACGGATTAGTGAATTAAACAACTCCTGCTGTAAATACTCCTGACATGAAGTGCATTTGCACACATGTATTCTTATATACCGTTGTACTTACAAACTATCAACCTTTTTCACACAAACACAACCATCTCCCCTTTACAACTCCTCATCCAGTGTCCTGCTCTTACACCATCAGCAGCATCAAAAAGGAGAATCTATATTGCCTCCTCTGTCTTCTTTTTTTCATTTGAGTGACTATGAGTGGCGGCAGCAGCAGCTGCAGCATCTCTGCCTGCCCGTGTTCAGTCAGAGTAAGGCAATAGGTTTAGCAGGCGAGGAGGCGAGGCAGATTTATGGTGGTGGATGTGACCTCTGGGGCCGTAACACGGTGATGGGTGAGTGGCTCTCAACGGTAAGCTACTGGCACTTGACAAAGTGCCCGAAGCAGAATGAATTTACTTCTCTTTTCCTCAATCATCAAGCAGCCACTGCCCTGACCCCCATCCTGACTGCTATAACAAGATCTCCCATCTCACAAGGGCCTGAAAAATTTACTGTCACATCTACTTTTCAATGAGCTCAAGTGAGCACTTCTTTCACCTTCAGCGGAGCAGGTGTTGGTGTAGAGGAGGGCTAACCTGCCTAGGCATGTGTTTGCGAGACTCTACGTTTATGCGTGCAAGTGCATGTGAGCCTACATGTAAACTGATCTGCTTATTGCTCCCTCAGTGAGCCCTAAGTCATTCAAAGTCAGCATTTCTCATGCTTACAAAAACATCCACAGAAATGATAATATTCTATTTGTAAAATATATGACAGTATTGGAAAAAGAAAACAAAAAGAAAGAAAAGAAACTCAAAGATGCACAATTTTCCCATGCAGTGCCATGAAGTCTGCATGTCCCACACACACACACACACACAGAATGAGGCTGGAAGGGACACAGAGGGCATTGCCATGTGGATGTCAGTAGACACCTCTACTGTTTATATTAGAAATCAATCTACCTTATCACATCTATTATACACACACACATACACCAAGCATTATGAAATTTGAGTGTATGCAGGCTTTCATCAGCTTGATGGCAGTAGAGTTGAACTTAATGATCCTGGTATTCTTTCTTTTTATGTGCAGTCAATAAATCTTGACGCAAACACATTCAAATTTCACCTTTCTTGCACTCTAGTAGCTGAGCTGAAATCACAGAGAATGTGAGAGAGAATAAAGCAGACCAAACCAATGATTGAATTATATTAGGAAAAAAAAAACAAAACAACTAATGCTACACTTAATAATAGTTTCTTCAAATTTTGGACACAATGTTTTAAACATCAACTATCAAACCATACATCACTTTTATTTTAGTGATATCTGAATGCAAAATGTTTAGCACAGCAAAACAGGAGAGTGGAAAAAAAAAGGAGAGCAGGTGCACTGGAACAACTTAATTTCACATACATAATTTTACATGTTAAAATAAACAGTTGAAACTCAGCAGTGATTTATTTCACCCTGTGGAACATCTTTAGGTTTTGGTAATGCTGACAGAAAAAAAAAAAGCATAACAGTAACATAAATATGCGCTGCACACTAATTATTGTTTTACCTATAAATATTTGAAGCCAATAAAATGTAATGCACATTCAGACTCTCCTTACATTACATATGTTCCTTAAGAGATCTCCTAATTTGTCACCTTTTTCATTCCTAATTTAAAAGATGCAGTTAATTGTAAATCTTGTATGCATACAGTAAAACAGACTAATTTTCAAGGAAAAGGGAGATAAAATGGCAGGTGGACATTCTACTTTACAACATTATAGAGTTTCACTGGTGTAGCATTTTCAATCTAAATCAATAAACTGTATATTACACAAATGAAGTTGGTTATGCAAACATTTCCTCTGTCAGGTTCAGTCTTTAAAATGTCATTACTAATTGAACCCGCTTTCTTTTATGAGCTTAGACTCAACAACTCGAATAATGTTATCATGATGAGCCAATAAAAATCAATGATTAAACATGTGTAATTTTCCACAGAGAATGGATTAAAATTTATTGTCTCTCTCCCTCTCTAGCGAGTCATCACATCAGCCCTGAAGCAGTGGACTAGTCTGTAGGTTACAACTGAAAATAAAGAAGGGCATTAAAAGCTATTCAACAAGCCACTGCAAAATTGATCAGGCTATAAAATCTACTACATGTATACGCTTGTGCCGGCTGTGCTGCCCAACCACCCAGAACTACAAGTGTAGGAGAGGAAAAGAAGGAGTGATGAATAATCACGAAGAAGACTGAGAACAAGGATGAGATAAGACAGGAATTTTAGGGGCAAGAAATAAATAAATTGGAGAAAAAAAGTCTAAGACAAAAAGGAGAATGGCAGAGACGAGCTGGTTGCTGGTCTTGATGTACAATACGTTTCTCACTCACACTGTACAGCTGCAGCCTCCTTTTTTATATACTTTTATCAGTTTTTATTTGAGTTCATAAATTAAACCAAGAATTACTGTATTATTACAAAAAACACATACACGTAACACATAGGCACAGTGATTGACTGGCGACCTATTCATTTGTGCTCCGTCTCTTGCCTAGTTGCAGATAGGGTAGGCTCCAATTCCCACAACTCTATACTGGAATTGGTGGGAACAGACATGAAAGAATGCATGTATGTATGTATGTATACGTGGTTGGGTGGATGGATGGATGGATGGATGGATGGATGGATGGACGGACGGACGGACGGACGGATGGATGAATGTACACATCAGTTTACTTTCAAGCAATGCTTTTCTGGACAACTTCTTTGACAGTCCATGTACAAACAATGCTGGTGTGTTTGACTGTGCAGGAGATGGTTTAATCACATCAATCTTTCCAATAACAATGAGGGTTGGTTGTACCCAACTCAAAAAAGGCAGAAAAAAAAGGTTCCTTCATTCAGAAACACTGACATCAATAAATGTATAAGAAATATCCTCTTTGGGCCAATATTCAACATTAACCCATGGAGATTCACTGTTTGATCATTAGCATGGACAGAATTCCACTTGGGCCTATCGCCTTTCTAAATGAAAAGAAATGGTAAAAAAATTCCATCGGCTACGAGTGACGCCTCTGGCTCAATCAGTGGCAGTGGCTTGGCAAACTGCGTTTTTCTTTTAACTTTCAATTCTCCTAAGCATCCGTGCTTCACAGCCCCTAGGGCTATTGCCTTTCTCAATCTGTCCCTGGAGAGGTAGGAGTTATGGTCCCTGTCGATTGAGGAGAAAGGGATGTTATTCCCCTGTCACCTCCTGGTCGCGCCGCCATCCTCCCTGCCCTGATCTACAGCCTCACCCCCCACCACCACCCTTTACCATGGTCCTCTCTCCCTTTTCTCCACTTTGCTTTGTCGTTGGCTGCCGGTTATGTCGTTGCCATGGGCTGTTGAGATGAGAATGATTGAAAAATGTTCTTGGGGAGGGGGTGGTGGTGCTGATATTGGTTTAGAGAGTCTATTTGCAGCTGCATGACAGAAGTAGTAGCGAATGCTAAGACACTTGATTAAAAGCTCAGTATTTTTGCTTGTATAGAAATGCACTTGTACACATTAAATATAAACAAGAGAAAAAAGGTAGAGGTGGATGCATGTTTACATAACAATCCTTTAAAGAACAGCCTTGCAAAATGCATATTCACATAGACAGAGAACAGTGTCTCCTCCTTGCAGGAGAGGAGGTTGATGGAGAGGGATGGGGGTCGTGGCAGAAACTAAGAGAGCTTGGCCCAAGGGAGGTGACCTGCCCCAGGGCACATGCAGGTCCTTGAATGACACGCTTGATAGTGACAGGGTTAAACATAAAAGGCAGTGAGCTGACGATTACATGTGGTGCTGCTAACGCATGTCATGGGACCCCCTGAAGATGTGGTTTTATGCTGGCTATCTCCCTGCTGCTGAATTTTATCAATCAAATATTTTTTTAAGTGTCTGAAACTGAATCTATCTATCTATCTATCTATCTATCTATCTGGGTGTATTGTATGTAGTTGCTGAAGTACATCCCCTTGCAGTGAACGCGCAGATGTTGCATCCTGGCAGAGTTAGTGTCCGTGGAAAGCCAACAGTTTTAAGCTAGCGAGCTGGATAAGGTCAGCAATAGTTTTTCAAGTAAAAATGCCCAGAAGTGAAGCATCAATACCAAACATCAACAATGCAATGACAGGTCTCCACAACACTACATTTGGCTGTCACACAGAAGAAGCAAAACCCATAAAGCCAACAGTGTGTTACCAAGAAAATCTGTGTCCTGAAAGTGTTCAACCCTCAAGTCTAAGGCCCAGTCCCAATGTGTCCTCTACTTACAACCACTAGCCCTCACCCACTACCACTATACCCTCGAACTGAAGTCACAACGGGTAAAGCTTTGTAATCTTCCCTAGGAATTGGGACACCACTTGCTGCATTTACATTCGGGCACGCAAGCAACTTTATAGTGGCATTTGCACATACGTCTCACCATAGCAGCACTGCCAGCAGAAACATAGTTAACGGTTGCGATCTTTTTTGTTTTTTTAATCATTCATCATGCTTCGATTGATTAATAAACAAGACAACCACATGGAGAACAAGTTGCCATTGATGACTGTTGTCTCTTGCAAAATTGCGAAAAGCCTTTGCAAGCTTCTCGTCAGTATTTTAACCTAGCTAGCGTGGCTAGCCTGGCAAATGTTACGTACTGATGTGTAATCTGTACATACAGTTGTCCTCAAAATTATTCATACCCTCCAATTAAAGAAAAGGCTAAATTCACAATAGTTACCGTATTCAAATAACAAAAACTAAAGAAACTAATAGAAAAATAAAAATTTTCAAAATTACAATTTAGTGAAAGACAATAATACTTTTGAATTGTGGCCGGAAACAAAACTGTCCCAGACACATTAAAGCACCTTTCCCATGAACAGTGGACCAAAATGCCTGTAAACAGGTGTAGACGTCTTTTTGAACATAAGAGAAACACCTAATTGCAGTGATTGCCTCAAAGTGTTCCTCAACAAAATTTTTGCTTTGGAGCCCCATGATGCTTGTTTGCATGTTTTATTTTTTGTGTGTTTGTTTTCAATATTTCTTTCGAACCACAACTTAATACCTTGATTTTCATAGAATTTTTTTTTTCTTTGTCAATTTCAACTCATTTCACTGACAGCTGATTTCTTCCTTTTTTAATTGGAGGGTATGAATAATTTTGAGGACAACTCTATGTACAGTGGGTATGGAAAGTGTTCAGACCCCTTTAAACTTTTCACTTTTTGTTTCATTGCAGCCATTTGACAAAATCAAAAAAGTTTATTTTATTTCTCATTAATGTACACTCAGCACCTCATCCAGACAGAAAAAAAGATTTGTTGCAAATTTATTAAGCAAGAAAAACTGAAATATCACATGGTCATAAGTATTCAGACCCTTTGCTCAGCACTGAGTAGAAGCACCCTTTTGAGCTACTACAGCCATGAGCCTTCTTGGGAGTGATGCAACAAGTGTTTCACACCTGGATTTGGGGATCATCTACCATTCCTCCTTGCAGAACCTCTCCAGTTCCAGTCAGGTTGAATGGTGAACGTTTGTGGACAGCCATTTTTAGGTCTCTTCATCTATTTTAGCTGTGTGCTGAGGGTCATTGTCTTGTTGGAAGGTGAACCTTCGGCCCAGTCTGAGGTCCTGACCACTCTAGAAGAGGTTTTCTTCCAGGATCTTTCTGTGCTTGGTGACATTCATCTTTCTTTCAATTGCAAACAGCCGTCCTGTTCCTGCAGCTGAAAACCACCCTCATGGCATGTTGCTGCCACTGCCATGTTTTACTGTTGGGATTGTATTGGGCAGGTGATGAGCAGTGCCTGGTTTTCAACACACATACCACTTAGAAATAACTCCAAAAAGTTCAATCTTGGTCTCATCAGATCAGAGAATCTTATTTCTCACAGTCTGGGAGTCCTTCATGTGTTCTTAGGCAAACTGTATGTGGGCTTTCATATGTCTTGAACTGAGGAGAGGCTTTCGTCAGGCCACTCTGCTAGAAAGTCCCAACTGGCGGAGGGCTGCATTTCTAGCTCTCCCGTCTCCCGACTGTATCTCTGGTCAGCCATGGGGATCTTTGGGTTCTTCTTTACCTCTCTCACCAAGGCTCTTCTCCCACCATTGCTCAGTTTGGCTGGACGGCGGGGTCTAGGAAGAGTTCTGGTGTCCCAAACTTCTTCTATGTAAGGACTATGGAGGCCACTGTGCTCTTAGGAACCTTTAGTGCTGCAAAAATTCTTTTTTAACCTTGACCAGATCTGTGCCTTGCCACAATTCTGTCTCTGAGCTCCTTGGACAGTTCCTTTGAGCTCATGATTCTCATTTGATCTAACATGCACTGTGAGCTGTAGGGTCTTATGTAGACAGGTGTGTCTCTTTCCTAATCAAGTCCAATCAGTTTAATCAAACACAGCTGAACTCCAATGAAGGAGTAGAACCATCTCAAGGAGGATCAGAAGAAACTGACAGCCTGTGAGTTAAATATGAGTGTCACTGCAAAGGGTCTGACTATCTTTGACCATGTTATATTTCAGTATTTCTTTTTGAATAAACTTGCAAAAATGTCTACATTTCTGTTTTTTTCTGTCAAGATGGGGTGCTGAGTGTACATTAATGATAAATGAAATTAACTTTTTTTATTGCAGCCATTTTAGCAAATGGCTGCAATGAAACAGAGTACAAAGTTTAAAGGGGTCTAAATACTTTCTGTCAGTGTACATTTGCGACTCTTCTTTTCCGAGTCGTCTTGCTCCCCAGGGGTTGCCATTGTTGTTTAATTCAGTAAGTAAATGATGTAAAAATTTCTGGGGAATTTTTTCTGGCCCTTCCTCGGAGAGTCAGCATCTAAAATCCCTTGCTCTGAAGTGCTAGATTCATACTCCCTACCCCTCGTTTTGTCCACTACCCATACATGCAAAGGGCAGTGGGGACAACACTACCCTTACGGGAATGCAAAAAAATTTAGGGGTGGGGCTAAAAAGTAGTGCGAGGGGGTGTATTGGGACTGGCCCTTAATAAAAAAACAAAAAGGCTGGATCCACCTTTTAGTTCTAAAAATACAATTAAGCTCAACTTGGCACCATTTTCACTTACACCAATTCTGTCTAGTTGTGCAAGTTCAGGTTCAGGTTCAGTTTAATTTCACAGATATAATTAACATTCCAATGTTTTTGTAAATTTGGCACTTTGTTTTTTAACGATTTATCAGCAGCTAGAATACAGCAGTTAGAAATTTTGCCTTTTCATTTATTGTTTTTTCAAAACTTTTCAAAGTGTTCTTGTTGAGAAACACTCCAGTTCCTTGATTCAACAAAATGCAGGCTCCTTCAAACCATCATCACCACCACTGAAGAACACTTGCACAGACATGAGCACACCTAACACATGCACAATAGAGGACTTCCAGACCTCAGAGTGCTCAAACCTATTTCCATACAGGCAAACGCTCAGCTTTTTCTTCCTCTTTTTTATTTTATTTTTTTCTTTTTACTGTTATATAGTTTAGGCAAATCTTGAGTTTGTGAGGGCCTCTCTGGGTGAAAGAATAAATAAATAAGCAGATAAACAGATGAATAACCCAGAGGGATGGGAGCCCATAGAGCTTGGCCATCCATCATATATCCTATTACCCCACACTCAGCGGCTCCTGCAGTATGTATAATGTAGTCAACCTCCGTAAGCAGATACAAATTCAACTCTTTTCCTCCTCAATTTGTTATATCTGACAACGCCATAGCTTGTGCCTTGTTGTTTCTTTGAATTATGAATAGATTCCCTTCACCAGACTTCCACTTGTGCATGATGGGGTGGTGTTGTTATGCAGAACAGCTGTGGAAAACACATTCGTAAAGCCTGGCACGCTTTGTAGCGGTTGGGCAAATATGCATAAACAGTTGCGCTTAAAGCCACTTAAGAACAACCAAATGGACTCAATTTTTCATCTTAGGATTTGTTTCATTGGGTGTGATAAATATAAAATGCTAGAATGTTATACAAGGACACTAATCTCAGCTGTTTAAGTCTTCCAAATTGACTGATTTGTGATATTTCACAGTGAACAATGAAACAATGATTTAAAATGTCAATTCTTGTCAGACGGTGTTTAAACAGAAATATTACAAATACTGTATCATTGACAAATTGTGAGAATGAAGGGAATGGGGAGATTGTGGGAAACACAATGAGCAGAAGAAAACAGAGAGAAAAGCCAGAGAGTAAATACAAATTATCAAATCAGATGCAAGAGTGAGAGAAACCGAGTTGAGAGAGCAGGAGGAATGTAAATAGCTGGCAAACTGATAGCACATTTTAACCGCTGCCTGTTTGTTTGGATATTTACACTGTGAGGCTACAATCAAGTCTTCAAAGTTTGAGACCACATGACAAGAGCCCATTTCAGGGCCACACATCCTCTAAACAGCCAATCCAAATTTCAGTCTCGCAAACACACACACATTAAACCCAAAAGTCATATCCAGTTAGCTGTCTGTCATTTTAAAATGCATAAGGGATGTAGAGAAATGAAGTTTAATTCATGAACAGAGAGGGCAGGGAAGATAAGTTGCGAGGAAGCAATTTTTTTGGGACTTGGCTGAACTCTTGGGCCCTGTTTGGTTGGAGCAGATGTAGAATTAGTACACATCACTTTGGATCAGTGAGACACTGAGCACAAGCTACCTCTTAGATGCCAAATACCTCTCTGTTAAACAGACGCACACATGCTCACCTCACCTCTAGTGTCTGAATCTGCAACAGCAATTATGATGGTGATGTCAATTCCCAGTGGAACAATATCATTTGGTCATGTTTGACCATCAGTTGTAATAAAAAGATGATTTTTATCACTTAAAACAATGCATACTGTATATTCAGACTTTCACACACAATGCTAAATGCGTATGCATGCCTGTGATTTAGGCTTTAACCCGTCTTCCACTAACATATGCAAACACAAACTTTACTTCAACACTTCCTTTTTAATATACACACACTGTAATTATACACAGGAAAAAAACCTGGTAGAAGACTCTGTCGCCAACTAGGTTTATCTACTTTGACTCTGCAAACCATTTTATTGTTTTTACCCCTTGACTATTTGGGGAAGCCCTAGTTTAGAAAAAGTAATCACATAAAAAGAACCCTTCTCTAAATGTCAAGTATGTCATGCTTCAAGTTGATGTTGCAGAAAATGGCACTGAATCAAACAAACAGCCACATTAAAAAAAAACAAAACAACAAAAAACAAAACAAAACAAGAAAAAACATGTAAAAAATAAAAACAAAAGAGGATGACTTCTACAACAGAAAATTTATTCCATACAATTCAAAATCCAAACAGACTACTCCAACCTTCTGTCATTGACTCACAATGCCTCAAATGAAACACAACTGTAAATCTGTGGGTGGACCTTGGAAAAGTACAAGCAAAATCTAGAAACAGAACAAATACAAAATCTTTTGTTTCAGTAATACTTTTTACCCATCCATTGTTTATACTTGCTTTACTCTATTCAGGGCCATAATGGACTGGAGCAAAAGCATATCCCAGCTGCCACTGAGCGAGAGCCTGGTTATACAGTGGTCAGACATTAGTTATCACAGGGCCAACACAGTCCACGGTACCACCATGCAACTGAGTGCTTAAAATCTATTGATTTAATCTAAATATATCTATTTAGATTAAATTTGCTTTGCCATACCTCGCCTATCTTCCACATAGCTATGGCCTCTTGAAGAAGATTTGAAAAAACACAAAGTGAATCAACCGCAAGCATTCAGATTCAGTTGCTGCAAACATGTCATTCCACATTTTTTGTTTTTTCGTTCTTCTTATTGAAACAGAGAATCCTGTTGCATGTCAATGAACTAAGCTAAACATGCCTGACATGTGATGGTGTGTGGGTAAAGGAAAAAAAAATGGGAATCAACCCTATGGTGGTGTCAGCAAAGATCTGTGTGTAATCTGTAGAAGATGCATGCTATGGACCACCACACAGACTTTTTTTTTTTTTTTTTTTTTTATCTGCAAGGCCCCTAATTGCAAGCGGTGGTGAGGAACACATGTGAGGAAGAGAGGATGGGTGTCAGATGTCAGCAGTGTGCAGGGCAATGTGGTTCCTACAAGAGGGATTTTATAAACTGGAAATGACATCAAGAATCAGGTTTGCTACAATGTTACTATGTGGACACCTTCCTACAGCAAAATAAAACCGGTGAAAAAAATGGCTATAGATTCAGAAAACCAACAAACCAACCAGTCTCTCTGTATCTGCAACAGGTCCCCGTAAGCACTCAAAAGGAGAAATCCAAACGAAAAACAAGAAAATAATTGTGGCCAACAGTTAAAACTGTATTGTGTTCAAAACATTATGGATAGGTTAATGTGACAAATTGGATGTGTATTTTTAAAACACAGAGAACGAAACAATTACTACATGTGCAGTTCATTCAAAAAACTGTTCAATATAAAACAGGCAGGATAGGAAACATTGGTGACCTTTGGGGCTCAAAATGAACTATATGAGAGAGATAACAGTTTGGTTGTTCTGCTTGCTGAGTAAGAGGCTTTAACAAAACAAGAAATTATGTGAGGTAACATTTGTGACCTAGTATATTATTACTTTTTAAAAAGGCTTGCAACCTTCAACTCAGCCATTGTGTGGGACCTCTTCTCATCAGAAATGCAACACTCATTCACATACACACAAACGCCTACACAACCCTTTCAATTCAAATCCCTCCCACACTCCACGTCCTGTTCCTCTTTATGCACTTGTCCTTCTCCTGTGTTCACAGTAAATAAGTGCTTTACTTTGTTCAGAATTTCCCCTTCAAGTACTCTGAACATAGCTCAGTGTCTGTTGTGGACAAAAGGTGAAAAAAGTAGGCATACAATCACCTACATACATGGCATACATGCATTTTTTGCAATTTGTTCTTTAGGGCAGGGGCATATATTCTACCAGATGGGGAGGGTGACGTCCACAAGAAGTTATACGGTAGCTTTAAAAATTAAATTCTAAAAACTTGATTACCTATTTTTAGCTGAAGATGGCAGAAAAAGATAAATCTAAATACATTTCTTTCCAAAGTCTGGACTTTTTCTATATTTTACTCTTTGCTGTAAAATTGTAATGACAGCTTCAATTACACATAAAGTTTTAAATTGGTCCATCACTCCTTAACAGTAGTTGTTATCAAAAGAGCCAGTTCTGAAATCATATACCATAAGACAACAGTCTGTTAAGTTACTGTAAGGTTGGTTAATAATATGATTCATGTAACAACTTTGCATATTCCTGCACATTATCATAAAGGTATTATCTGAAATTGTACTATGTGAGTACTTAACCATTTTCAACAGCAACAGTGCCTAACCAGATGAAGTCAATTGCATTTGTATGTTGCAACACTTGGGCTTTATAATATCATTAATTATTTCTGCATTTGTATTTTATCAAAGACATTGTTTTTGCTGCTCCACTGGATGTGTCTGTCTGAACTGGTGGTTCAACATTAACTTGTACCAGTGGAACTGATTTGACAATTGTGCACAGAGTGATTGAAAGAGAGGGATAACACTGAATATCATGCAAATCACCTACAGATCACCTGCAAAAGAAATGCTGTAAATCAGTCTAAGAGGTGCTTAGAGAGGCAGTGAGGGGTAATAACACACAGCACATGTACTTTCCAAATGTAAATCATTATACAAGTTGTAAACCAACCATTACCCACACTGTATTTACAAACTAAAGATCCATAGTTTAAAAGGATATTTAGTTGCGTTTTTTCCATTGTCAGTCAGCAAAAAAAAAGGGTTCTTGAAAAAAGGCTCCACCAATTTTTTCCACAATGAAATGAGACTCAACTTTTTTTTGGGTGCATAATGGGTCAGGGTGCTGAACCAAAGCCATGGTGTCTGGTTAGTGTTAAAAGTTTAACGTGAGATTTCTGATGTCTGATTTCACTCAAAAGACCAGCCGCTACTCTCTATTCTAAAGTATCTTGCAGTGATGCCTTGCAGAAACACCAGTGGGGGAACAGCTGTGAAACATACTCTTTTGTTGATTCAATCACAAATGATCAACCCGTTTACCTATAACATATTGTGCTTATCTGGAAAAATTGCATAATATAAAGTTATTCAACCATAATCAACTAAAGTTATTGGAATATGTAAAAAAAAAAAAAAAAAAAAAAAAAAAAGATTTCATGATATCATCAATTTTTGTAAAAGCCATCATCATCATAATTCAGCTTCAAGATCAGAACGGCTGCTAAACCAATTATTTATTTACTCTGACATTATGTAGGGATCGTGGTAATTCTCCAAAGTCCAATGACTTACAAGACAATAATAGAGAGCCAAGTTATCAGTACAGGCATCTTGCACTACATAAACCAACAACACATAGATACAAGCATGGCTACAGTATAGACACATTTCTGCTACTCATTATTATGTAAGCAAAGGAGTGGCAAAGTTAATGTAATTAGAGTTGTTCCAATTCAAAAACCAGCATCTGAAATGTCTCCGATACTGCTGAAAATGCTGGTATCGGTGATATCATGTAATTTATTAAAATAGGAATCTATTTACTGATTACTCTGTTAGCTCTGACACGGTTCTTCTTCGCCGCTCTTAAAACAGCTGTGCTGAGCTGCTGTGTGCAGCCTGCTGTTTTAGAGGAGCGAGGAAGAACTGATTACCTGACACCTGTTAGACAAGGAGTTGACTTGTAATCATGTCGGTGGTGTGGTAGTATTTCACACTGGATTCTCCCTAAAGAAATACTGTATTTAAAAATGAATAGCTTCAATTTACTGTATTCATCCATGTTTTCCAAAGGGTTTAAATGTGTTATAAAAGTTGTTTCTTTCAACAATTTTTGCAATATTCGGTAAAACTGGGTTCACTACTCCATACACTATGATCAATTAAAAGCTTTAAATATAAAAATATTATTATACATCGGCTGCGAAAGTAATGGGGCTGAAAAAACATCCACCAATCATCTCTGGATTTCTCAACTTTATTATTTGTCTACTGGCTCGTCAATCACTTTTACTACCATAGTAAGAACGGGTAATAGGTGAGACTGATTAATGATTGATTGGCGAAAGTAATGCTGCGACCTGGAAGCTGCGCACACTCGTCTGACATTTCCAGCAGGTCGCTAACATCATTCTGCTAGCAGTTAGCAACGTTCAGACAATAATATTCCGTTTGCTTTCGTTTGTGACATGATGGAGAATCTGTACCTGCTGTCTGCTGAACACTGGAGTGGCTCGTGCACGTTATTCTGTGGTCGAAGGAGGGAGCAATGAATCCAGCAGGTTGGTCTTGCGCATGCGCAGTATTCAAAAACTCGCTAACAGTCTCTGCTTTCTGAAATGCCGAAACATCTTCTATAACGCCTTTAATCTGAGCCAGGCCTTGCCACAGTGATTATATCACAGTCATGCAAGTGTAATGGGATTTTTTTATATATATAACATGCCTGACCTCAGACACGCCTGGAATAATCAGTTTGTCCAGTAGTGAAAGACAAAGTGCTGTCTGAAATTCAGGAAGTGGTGAAGTTGTGCATATAGCCCATAGTCACATAATGGTGAAAACAATCTGTATGCAGCCTGTGGATGTCATATTTGAAAAACACTAAAACCTGTGATGTACAAACCGATAAAAACGAGATTACTAAAAAACAACTCATGCTTTTGCTGGGCTAACAAAGCATGTCAGCAAAGGTGTGAGATTAACACATGTCATCACAAACTATACAGTTACAGCAAGCAGCCAACTTATCAATTTTCAATTACTTTTGCTAGCTCTGAAATCAATATTCAGCTTGTGGCAAACAACTGTACAATAGTTGTTGATCTGTATAATTTTTTAGCCAATAATTACTAATGTTGCAGTCGTTGAATCCATGGCTTTTGTATCTTGTCTTGCTCTACTTCAGTCATTATTGTAGCAAAGTTTCAGTAAAAATGACAGAATGGCTCCTTTTAAATCACTGTTTCTGTAATACACTACTTTCAATGATCACACACTTTTCAAGAATGGATAAACATTCCAATAGTTTACAGGATGATGCAAGTTTTACATGATGATGGAAACACAGTTAATGATGGTAGTGTCAAAAACTACATTTGTCCTAAAGTAGGGATGGGTGCCGTTCACATTTGAATCAATACAATACCAACTTCCGGTACCTGCAAATGGGTACTGATACCAAACGGTACCAGTTTTCGGTACTTTTGTGTGTGATTATACAGTATGGCAATACCAGATTTATTACTAATAACTAATATACAGGGTTTTTCCTGCATATAAAATTTGGAGGCGGCCGCTTCCGCCAAATTTCGTGCTGCCTCCGACTCTTGCTGTTGGGGCAACTGTTATTTTCTGACAATAGATATTATGTTAATTGCAGTTGCAGCTAGGGATGAGCCGGACACTCGTTTTAGACAAGTATCCAGTACAGATAGAGGATTCTTGACGACTACGAGCATGATATAAGTAAAACTCGTTAATATCCGTGCTCGTGCTGAGGGAAAATCCTCATCTGATAACTGTCTGCAAGCTCTGCAATTGTTCAGTCACACACAGCGCGCGCCCCCTACACAGACACTAATCTCTCCAGCAAGGTGCGCTTCACTCGCGCACACGATTGATTTCTGCTTGGCTTGACTCTTGCTCACTTTCGTACTCCTTAAGATTTTCTTCAGCACACATGTATTTCTTCTTGTATGATATTTAAAGTTACTTCTTCTTATTTCCCCCCCCCCCCCCCCCCCCCTCTTTTTTTTTTTTTTACCATCTACCTTTCTTATTTGGCTGTGATATAAAGTCAAATGAAAAAACTTTGCTCGTTTTGAGCGTGGTGCTTTTGAGAAAGACAGTGAACAAGGCTGAAACAAAGCTTCCCTGTTTGCTATCACTGGATGTTTACACGAATCACCAAGTTCACACAAACGCACACAGCTGAACTCACGAACTAGCAGTTATTGTTTTTATTGTATATGGCTGTTCATAAAAAGAAATATAAATATTACAAATAAAGCTTTATATACTATAGGCTTTTTATAGGCTTGAATAATATTTTAACTGCTGCATAGCACCACACACACTGTGTGGGGAAAAAAGCCAGAATGTTAGGTAATGAAAATAAATTATTGAGAAAAAAATCACAGTTTGATCATAAAATTAAAAAGAAAATAAATTTTAAAAAATTAAGTTGTGTTGAGTATGAAAACCTGTTCATGCATACTTCGTAGTTCATAATTTCATACTGCATGTGTTGTATCCACTTGAAAATGTGTATATTCTGAATATGTTCTGATTTTATTTTATTTTTTTGAAAACTTGTGCTGTAAATAGTTCCTTTACTGTTGTGATCAAAAACAATGAATCTAAATTCTGAGGCTGTTCTGTAGTTATCAAACAATTAATCAAGAAACTTTTGATCAATCTGTATCAATTTCAGACCAAAAAATAATGTACCGATTTAAGATGGTTGAACAGATAGAGATAGTGGTGTACTCGCTCTATTATCCAAGCAATATAATAGCTTGGAAATAGTACTAGTGCACGTATATGCGTGCACGTGAACATGTGCACATGGTCAGGATGGTACCACCTCCACCTCAATTTCAGCCAGGAAAAACCCTGATATATTAAAGCAAAATCCAGTTGGTTTTGGTGTTGGAGCATCTGGTACACAAAGAAAAACTTAATAATGGATTAATTTAATGAGAAAAAAGATGGAATGTTCTCTGACACTTAACTGCACTGCAGTATTTTGCACAGGTAGGATGGAGGCTCAAGCCCAGTTTACTAACTTGGTGCAGACAGTTTTTGCCGTGGAGGTTAAACCATACAAGCTTTTTCAGTGAGACGCAGACTCAATGACAGATGTAAGTATTGTGGCTGGTGCACTCACGTGCTGAAACCCTGCTGTTTAATAAGATGTGGGATGCGAAAGAGGGAGGGAGAGACGTGGCCTGCACGTCGGCCCCCGAACTTGTTTACTGTGTTGGTTGATGGCAAACTCAGTAGGCATTTACATCATACTGAGTTCTTGAACGGCAGTTTGTGAACCCAGCTGGTTATCATCTGCCCCCCCCCCCCCCCGATTAGATCTGTTCAGCCGCTGAGGGGCTGACTGACTTCTCCCTCCTCTTTCTGCGGGCTGCAGACCAAATGTCGGGAATGGAGCTTTTGGAAGAATGTTGTGTTTAATTAGCTGCTTTCTCAGATTAGACGTGTTCCCGCTGCTTGTCTTACATTTTGCATCTCAAATATTGTAGCGAGCTTGATGTTTTAGAGAAGTGAAGCCAGAAAAGCTTTCAATCAGCTGCTTGTTCTGACTGAACACGCGGCTGATGTCGTGCGTGCGATACAATGTTCACGTGTGGCATAGAAATCACCAACTCTTCCAGTCCCTCACAGTAAAACGGATGCATTTAGGTACCAAAACGTGGTACTGTTCGATTTTACGTGAATCTGTACTTGATAGTACTGACTGAGTTCGGTGGGTACCAATAAAAGCACCGAATTCGGTACCAATCCATAGTGCTAAGTTCTTCAAAAAGGAACAGCTGTTAATATCAATAAGACAGTAACACACCTCTGAGCTCATGTAGTGGAGACAATGGCTTCAGTTGGCTTATGTTTCTATGAAGTTTGTCTGGCTGCTAACCTCTGGTTCTCTCATCCTCTTTCCCCAGGCCTGGTGAGTTAGTGTTTGGGTAGGTCTCCTCCTCCTGGCTTGAAGTTTGTCCAAGTGGGAAACTGACAGGACGGGAGTTGGTAACTGAGCTGGATGGTCGGGAGCTGGCACAATTCTGCAAGAAATCAAATGGCACTGTCATCTGGTAGAGTGAACAGGCTCCCTAGTTATTATGTTGTTTTGTAGTCATCACAATATCAGTATTGTGATTTGGACTTCTTATCTATTCTAGATAATACTGTCTTAAATGTGATCTAAGTTATTTTTTTTGATCAGTCACACTTAGTGTTGCATATTAAAAACGTCATAAGATGTTACTGACTGCTGTGACCACGTCCTCATAATTTCAATATGAAGCCTAAGCAGCTGATGTACGAATTCCCTTTAGGGAGCTCCTTCTTTCGCACATGCACAGGCATCCAGGTAGACCAAAGAAAATGCACAAGATAACACAAGAGAAAAGAGACAAATACATGCACCGCAACACTTCACTGTAAGTCCTTTCAGTTTGCAGTTCTAGCAACAAAAACAGAAGGCCATTTACTTAATTTTTTTTTTTCTTTGAAATCAAGCAAGTCTAGTGAAATGCAACTATTTTAAATAGACACAAAAGACAATCAAATTTGAATCCAATTAATTTCTCTTGAGACAGACTGGATCCTACGTGTAGTTTTCTACATCTTGTCAAAACTTGAATTAAGATTAAAAAAAAAACTAATCCCCTTCCAATATATATCTATATTTCAGTGGTGTCAGGGGCATGAAGTACTGGGAAGGGGGGTGTTTTTTATTTGGGACCTGCAACTGACAGCTTTATTTCACAAAGCAATCTGGCTGTGTGCGTACAAGCGGAAGGTCAGGGTAGGTCAAGAGGTTTGCAGTATCAAACAGGCCAGCAACACTGCTCAAAGTGGTTGTGTAGGTGTGTGTGGGTGTGAGTGTGTGTGTGTGTGTGTGGACAAATAACAATAAGCCCAAGAAGTAGGAAAAGAGAGCTACAAAAAGAGAAAGATCTAAAATAGGTTAATAGTGATGAAGAAACAAAGAAAAGAGAGTCTGTGATCAGGTTTGGTGGAACTTGAGGGAGATGCATTTTTGGATCATCTGTGTGAGGTCACCATATCAAAGCTAAATGCAAGCAACATAAAGGTATGTAATCATTTGCATGATTCCATTTTCTTTTCTAAAACTTTTGTAAATTTCAGCAAACAATTGTACCAAAATATGTTTATCCTATCAAGAAAATTCTAAAATTTACTTTTTCTAAAAATAAATAAATAAATAAAACCACACATACACAAAAAAAACCCTTAAATAATAACTTGAATTCCTTAAGGTGAAGTTGTAATAAATATTGCGATTGGATTAAATCTCTGCAGATACATAATATACCATATAAATCCCTTTATCTCCGACAAGTGCAATTTGTCTTCAAATGACCCCATATGCTGTAACAAAGCTTAATCGTCTTTACCTCTCACCCAGAAACACACAATACCCAATCCTGTGTTTTACAACAAGAGGATATATAGGGGCATGTGCGGTCATCTAGAGCCAAATGTCTCCTATCTAACCAAAGGACAGGTAGATACAGTATTTCAAGTAGGATTTATGGCACAAAACAACATTAGCTAAAAACCGTCAGGCAGCAGTGATGGTTAAAAACCTATTCTGGTAGCGGAACCTGGTGAGATTGGAAAATTGCCACCACGAGAAGAGAGGAAGCAGTAAAAATGATGCTGGATGGGGGTCCCTCACTGAAAACATGAGCAGCCAATATATCAGACTGCACCTGGTGGCAAACCCCCTCTGCACCCCACACATACATACATGTGAACACATTAACTTATTTATTTATCTGTTTTATTTCTTCCCATCTTCAGTGTCCATCTCTGGATGGAGGGGGTCAAAGGGAAGTGGAAGCAGCACACTGAATTTTAAAAATCAATCTCCTGTTCAGAAATAGCTTCATGGGTTGGAGTGGGTGAGTTGGGGGTGAGGGGTGGGGTTGAAGTACATATGTGTGGCTCAGGGTGCAAAGGGAGGGGCAGAGCAAAGTACTCCTGGCCATTAAGCGTGACACACCAACCTGACGAGAAGCATTTTGTGCGTGTGCATGTGATTGAGGATCCACTTGCTCGATAAGTCTGGGCAACAAAGGGTGGAGTGATGAGTTGGTGTTTGTCATGGTGCTAGGGTTCATAATTGCATGTGTGTGTGTTAGGCTGTGCTTGTGTGTGCTAGACTTTTAAGTGCTATTAAACTGCGTTGCGTAGGCTATAATCTTCTGGTAGACACACACAAATACTTGCACACAAACTCAGCATCTCACAGTTTCAGCCAAGCAGCAGCGTCCAACAAGGTATAAATACTGGCCTGACACTTTAATGTCAGGGGACGGCTTGTCCTGGATTAGAAACTTGTAACCCACTGCAGAGCTTGACATTGCTGGGATGAAGGTGCTGCAATGGGGAGAGTGAGAAAAGGGGGAGGGGGGGGACTATTATAGAGGGCCCATGTTTGATGTATAAGGGCATCTAACACAGACTGTCGACTAGTGAGAGGCTATCAGATGTAGAGAGCTGCTTTGTGGCCAGCTTTCATTGGCACTGCTGAAGTAGTGATTTTTTTTTTTCTTCTCCCATGAGAAGCAAGATCTGTATGGAAAATTGAGTTAGTCACACAAGTGTTTTCAGACACACAAACACACACACTCACAGGCATTTGGAGTACTACATACTGAAAAATTAAGCGCTTTTCTCCTCTCCTTGATCCTGTTGACCGTACTCCGAACCTGGAAGAAAGGGAAAAAAAAAGAAAGAGATAAGTTTATATGTAATAGAAGTCAATGATA
Organism: Atherinomorus stipes; assembly: GCA_023101725.1. NCBI lineage: Eukaryota > Metazoa > Chordata > Actinopteri > Atheriniformes > Atherinidae > Atherinomorus > Atherinomorus stipes. Next base: position 77,636 of record JALJCO010010035.1, on the reverse strand, counting down.
CTACTCACATAGTAAACTAAAACAAAATATACTTCCCAGCAAACATCTGTGAGCAAGCATATGAAGAAAGAGAGTAAAATGTGGAAGAGATAGAGCATGATTTGAGGGTTAGTTGCAGATACTGAGATGCAGTGGCTGGTACGGTGTACATGTGTGTAAGAGTGTTCCAGTATGTCCCAGTGGCTAATGGGACTTGAAAGTGACACATAGAGCTGGCAAACTAAGAAGACGACTTCAAGCTATCATCTGTCAACACAGAGTACCGGGACCAACAAATGGAGCTACTGGAGGAGAAGGGACTGCCCTAGCAGAACAGATTACATTTTTACACTTGAGATGAAACAGCGTGGCTTGTACCTTTATTTAACACGTACAAAACCAGACAAAACTCATTATTGTAAAAGATATAAAGTACTGCACAGACAAATCAGCCTTTATATTTAACAGAAAATATTACTAATTTTCAAATAATACAGAAAAATGCATTGCAATGTTTTAAGATAAACCTGTCAGTAAATAAAGATGTACTTTTAAAATTATGCAACTTTTTCATATTGAAAGAATTATCATTCTTAAAGAAAAATGTTAATTTGGGTAATGCTCAATTAAAGAACTAATAAATCAATTCAGTTTTTCATTGCAGTATTTTCTTTGAATTTGACAAGTTTAAAAATAAACAAATGTTAATTGTATAGTTATATAATTAATATCGCATAAGGATCTATAATTTATTTGAGGAAAATAACGCTGACTAGAATTTCTTACAAAAAACAAAACAAAAACAAAACAAAAAAACAAAACAAAACAAAACAAAGATTAATATGGGAACTGTGTGATAAAGATTAATTTCACAGACCCCCCCATAATAAATCGAGACATTTGGTTTAGTGAAGAGACATGGCAAGAAACAATTCCTATATATTATTATTCATTTATTCATCAATTCAGCTAGAGTACATAACCTAAAGGAACAAAACATTTTTTCAATTAAAAAGTAAAGTCCTTGTTTAAAAATCCTGATTTAAAACAGACTAAAAGAAAAAAGGACCAGAGTACAGGTACTGCATGCATGCTGGAATCCTCCATGATACAGTTCTGGTACTTACAAGCTTTGCATGTGTGTGTATGCATGTGCACTTTGCATGTGCACACTATCTGCTCTAACTATAAATTTGTAGCAGCTGGGCACTCGTCACCACAGGCCCCGCCCACAACGTTAGTGAATATGCATTATGGCTTATGGCTTTATTAAGTCAAGTCGTGTTATAAATTATGACACCACATAGAACACACACACACATTCTGAGAGATGGCATGCGTATACAGTGGATGGTTTGCATACATACAACTGTTGAAGGAGTAAATAATAAAGAGGGCCCAAGCTGTTTGACAGCACAGAATCAACATTACCAGCCTTGTGTTTCCTAAACCCTCTCATTATTTCTGACATCTTCCTAAAAAGGCCTTCAATGCAGTGCAGATGTTGAGAGATGTTGTGAGACAACATCGCACAACATTTAAAGGGGAAAATAAGACTTTGGGATTTCACCGATATCAAACGCAGCAGGCATGCTGAGGCAATTACATGACACGACTTAATTAATCATTTGACAATGAGGGGAAGGGCATTGTTTTAGATGATCGTTATGTGTTTAAGGGGTTTTGTGCTCACTCAAGGTTTCAAAATGATGCAAAGCATGGTTTCCCATGTAAATAGCCGCAAAGCGATTACCATATAAAAGCAGCGCACCCGACAACACCTGCCAACATCCTTGGAGTTGATGGAAATAAAAGGTCATCAAAGCGTGGGATTACAAGGTGACCACCAAGGAAAAGCTAATTGCAATGAATAATAGGAAGCTACTGTCAGGTAATTAGCAATTAAACATTGCATTTTGAGTGTAATCACAGCACATACTATCTATCCTCTATGCCACATTTTGTAATTATTCAGCCTGGAAACCAGCCCTATGAACACAGTATGTTCTGACTTTCAGGCGCTAGTTAATTCACCACCTGACTTTTGCATATCAAAGTGAAATTTCCCCCCTTTCAGATTGTTACAGCAAGACTAATTTGTTACAGCTAAGTAACTAACTAAGTTCTACTAACTCTGATTTAAATACTATATCAGCTGTAAGCTATAGTACAGATCAACACAATGGACAGCTTGAAAATGAAACAGCATGTCCCACACTCTATACTCTATCCACTGCAAGCTTTCTGTCATTAGTATTGTTTTAATCCCAGCAATGTCTGAGGTGATAATTCATTCATGCTGCTTTGTGAACATAGTGGTAAACTGATGCAATCATTAGTGTATAATCACAAAAGAGTGGTTCAGGGAGCATGAGGCATCATTTTCACATATGAATTGGCCACTCCAGAGTCCAGCTCTGAATCCCATTGAGAATTTCTGAGATGTGCTGGAGAACGCTTTGCATGGTGGTTGGACTCTCCCATCATCAATAGAAGATCTTAAAGAAAAGTTAACACTGGATGGTAATAAATATTGTGACATTGCAGAAGCTTATTGAAACAATGCCACAGCAAATGCATGTCATGATCAAAGCATGTCATGACCACCTTGTTAAGGTGGAGGTAATCTTTACCACCCAGTCAAGAGTGGTTATCTTAAATGACTGAAGGCAGAGCAAGGGATTCGCTGTCTTACTCCAGCCTTTTATTGCCATTGTGATTAGTGACACGTAGTTAAAGAAGAACTCAGTAACTTTTTTACCTCAATAAATGCTTTTCAGAATCCCTGTTGGGCTAAACAAAGTGTTTACGGGGCGATTCAATGTCCCCCCCCCCCCCCCCCGGTGCCTCTGGCCTGCGAGCAGCTCTATGCAACTTTGCCTGCGCCGACCCGAGCAGAACTTGCGACAACAGAAAGCGCTGTACGGTACTCAGGTCCCCTATCTACCGAGCTGCTTCCAGCTCTGATTTGAACCAGGCTACCAGCGCTAATTCAAAGAAAACATTTCTTTAGCTTCACACCACCTAAACACCGGCTCCTGGCTCTCATAACCAACTCTTTGCTGGACCAGAGTGATTCACGTAGCTTGCGCTGCCTGGGCACCGGGTGAAGCATCACTGCTTCAGGCTCAATAATCACTTGTCATGTCCGCACAAAGTAAATAAAAGTTTGTATTCTTACCTGCTGCCCGACAACACCAGAGAAAAATATAATCCACGGCATATTTACCCTCAAAACGCGGGTAAAACGTCCCGCTGCAGGAGAGACAGGTCTTTGCTTTGAGCAGAGGGAGACGAGGTGCTGCTACAAACGCAGCAAAGTAGCATCAACAAGCTAGTAAAAGCTTAGAAATATATCCAGGGATGAAAATAGAGGAAAGACAGGTAGAGAAGCCGTCTGTGTGCTGTGGGGGTGTAGGGGGGGTTGAACTTTACGATAGTGAAAGGACACCACTAGGGGGAGCCCCAAGCTGAAGTTACTGAGTTCTGCTTTAAAAAAAAAAAGTTTTGATAATTTTCTGTTTCTTCATTTCAGGGAAGATGAACCTGATGTCAACTTTTCTCTTTCACTATTGAGATCAAGTATTGAGATCAAGATGTGAAACAACAAACAATAGTGAGGGAGAACAGAAGTAACTCTTATGAAAGGTGATGAAGGTTCAGGAAAAAAAAAAGATGTATAGATGTGAGGGATGGAAATATTATTGATATATTTTTTCTTTATCTTAACACAGAAGTATGATCCTTTGAAAATCAGGACATGAACACAAGCTGCTCACAAACTAAGATGACCTCAAGGTCAAGGGCAACTTGAGTGTAAGGAAATTAATTCCCGAGCACTAAAAAAGCCACTTAAGTAAGAATGCGGCGTTGATTTATTTTACAGCATGAAGGGTCAGCCTTCCCAGTCTCTGCATTGTCTGTGCACTGCTTGTGACTCAGGGACAGCTTTTCATGCTCTGAAGAAGACTTAATCTAAAAAAAAAAAAAAGAAAAATATATATATAAAAAGACAAGAAATGCGAACATTGAATGAGAGATATGTGCTCTTGGATGGTCAGATGGACGGAGTAGGAAAAGAAGTAAGGTTAAATAAGAAATTGAGAGAGAGAAGAGAGGTGCCCCTGTAATGTTGCCCATTGACCTTGTATATTCAGTCAAAGCAACAAAGAAGATCAATGAAAAAGTGGTACGCTTGTATATATCAGATTTGAACTCTAGTCAACAGAGGTTTGTTACAGCCACAGAGAACACGGTGGCTTATTAGATTTACTTGCACTGGACTGCACTGACAATTAAGTTTTTACTTAGGGGCTTTGTATGATATAAAAGTAACTTGAAATCATATCCCTGCAATGGCAACATTTTGATGTAAGTTGCATTTGTGCCAGATCTTGAGTTTTGTAACTGTACTGTAACCCAAGTCCTCTTTCTCTTGAAAGTTTAGGACTGAAGGTGTCTAAAAATGAAAAATTGACCCAAAGTTTAGAAAAGGGCACATAAATCCAGTATCACTTATCCACAGCTTAAGATATCCTCATCTACATAGACTAACAGCCACATTTGACCAAGAGTGATTTTCATGACTTGAGTCTCATCCATTAAATTGTATCCCTGTCTCAACACTCACCCACTCTCCAACCTCCACACAGCTATGTTGCATTTAAATGGTAATAACACAGCATATCAATGATTTTTTCCCACTCCTTCATTGCATATTGTTTGTTGCATATTGTTTTCTTTTTTTTGTTCTACTATAGTTATTGCTTGGGGCTCTGCAAAGCCCTGGCCAGCAGCTTTGTCAGGATGCTAAATGGAGGGCCGTGAGTTTAAAAACTTAAAGAGGCAGTGAAATATTAGCCAATGTGGGTGAGGAATGAGTGGCTGAGAACCGCAGCGTGTCAGTGTTAAATGGTTGGACTCGGATGCATATAAGTTAGTCCAAGCATGAAGGGCAGTGGGACGCTCGCGTGGAAACGATGTCCCCTCCCATCCCTCTACTCATCCACAGACACACATTCACACGTAAACACACTCTGTCACACCCCACCCACACAGCTTTTAAGCAAGGAGCCCATCAGAAACTTGTCATTTCTCTCATTCACTCCGACAGCCTTGAGACACAATGCAGACTTACCTCTGTGTTGTACACCCCATATATCAGAAAGATGAACAGGCCCTGCAAACACAGACAAAGAAAGAGTGAAAGAAAGAGAGGATGAGAAAGAAGAGGACGACAAAGTTGTTAATGTTGTTTTCTCTCTTACATTTTCGTGAAGAAAAAAGAAAAAAGTAATGTGGAGCAAATGTACAGGTAAAGCTGATCCCAGCCAAATAAAGCTAAAGTAGTCTGTACTAAAAAGTGATGAAAGGACAACTTCTCCAAACTGGGCCACCTCAGTAAGGCTCAGATTGAACTGGTTTTCTCCATTATACTTTTCCCACTCCAGGCTGCACTGAGGCATCAAAGGTTCAAACCCAAGGTTCCATACAGCTTTGTTGAAACAGAAAACAACAAGTGCTTTATTGAACAAGTGTGTGTGCTCAGTTGTGTTCTTAAACACAAAACAGCACATATAAGCACACACCCTTGGTATTCAACTACATGTGCAACAGACACAGTATAAATGAGCATATAAAGATAGTACAATAATATATATTGAAACACATGCACATACACACACTGACACAGACAGACACACAGACAGACATACATAAAGAGAGCAACCCATGCCAGACGAGACTATCAAGGAAAACCATTGGAGGAAAGCAGAGAGAAAGGAAGACAGAAGGAAAATAATGAAAAAATGACACATAAAAAAAGATATTTCATGTTCACAAAACTCACGGCTAGTACCCAGGGCCGAAGAATGCCATGCCCTTGGATACATAAAGGCTGCACTTTTGGTCACAGAAAAACAGCTATTTTTCATTCAAATCCATTGTGGCATCCACTGAATGTACAAGCTGTGCATTCGCCTTCAGGCCTGAATGTAATCCTGCAGCCTAAATGGAAACAGTGAGAACAACATCCTCAGAGCACTGATTGAATTGTGCCACTAAAGATGTACCGAGAAAAAATGAAAAGGCAGTTAAAATCCCATAAATTTCAAGGCTGATAGGCACAGTAGATGCTTTGATAAGAAAACTGCACATCGATGTGGGTCTAGCTAACAGAAAGACGGACAAAAAAAACATCCACACACACTCAAAATAAAGGTAAAAAAAAAAAAAAAAGTACAACTACATCCTTTCATTGCAAAGTGTTTTTTTATGTTATATCTTTAAATGGGGGGTAAGGACACATCCTGGAGACTGACAGACACAACCAGGTCAAAACATCAATCAAGTTGAGTTTGGAACATCCAATTTTTGCCAGGGGGGGATCTCAATGCATCACCATTGACAACATGATTTGGAAGGCCATCCAGAGTGACAAGCCGCCAATGGCTGACAATGACGACCTCTAGCCCAAGCTACTGCCCATTCACCTCCTTCTAGCCGCTATGTCCCCAAGGGATTGAACTATCCTGTCTGTAGCACTGTCAGGTGACAACTCAGGACATCCATCCTCTTAAAACAGACCATTCCACTGGTCTCTGACATGCTAAAGACAACAGACATAACAGGGGATCTGATTCTGTGATTTCTGAGACTGGCGTGCCTTAACTTACTATTATTAATCAAAAGATAAATTGGCCATATAAAGTTGCTGATTTTATATAGCAAAGAATTTAGTTAAGTCACACAAAAATTTCACGAGAGGACTGCTGAGGTTTTATGCCTATTAACCAAAACCACTGACTGGACACTTATGTCATCTTCATCTGAATTCTACTTGACATGACTCTTCACAATTCCTCAAGTGATAGAAAGTCACCTTTAAGGACGCACAGTGTGAGAAAAACATATCGAATAACACTGTCATGACAATATGAAATTCTTGAGTATGGTACTACTAATCTTAAATACACTAACACTCAAATGTTTAACATTTTTTAAATGTTCACATACACACACACACACACACGCACACACGCACACACCCACACACACATATATATATATATATATAAATATATATATCAGCTTGACATCAAGCATTGCACAAGTTTGCTAATTATCCACTGATTGGAGTCAGGTGTGTTGCAGCAGGGTACCTGCAGGAGACCGGCCCTCGAGGACTGGAATTGGTGATCCCTGATATATATTTATATATAATCAATTTAATAATTTAATAATCAATAGTTTTCATACATTTTCTCTCGTCTGCGTTAGAAGGTTGAGCCAAGTGGCAGGATGTTATCCAATCAAAATCATCCATCTCTGTTAAGACCCGGTCAAGTCTTCATGAATCCCTGGTGCAGGCAAACCTATGTATTCTGGTTTGGAGAGTGATGGGCAAATTGACCAATCACAGTTTGATTTGGTGTGGGGAGGACAAAAAAAACTCCAGCTTTAGGCTTCATGAAGTCCTAACAACGTCACAGCCATCTGAGCAGAGCGGTAAGAGCTAGCGTGAGAGCTGAATGAGTTGAACAAGAGTGACGTTGTGGCTAGTTGCTGAAAACACTCTTTTCAAAGCAGACTTTTGCTGAAAAGCATCAAATAATATAAAATGGAAAACCAACTCCAGCGCATCAAGGTGCAGCCAGGAACAGAACTGGCCAGGATCACTTTGACACTGATGCCATAGAGAAAAGACTTATTATGGATTTCAAGCCAAAGGGTAAACTGTAATTAAGACGCTGACATTGCTCACTTCACAAAGAAAGACCTGCAGATGGATTTGGTTTTCATCTAGTAAGGTACGCCTGTGTTATAAACCAGCTGTTATTCACATGGATTAATATTATGGCCCAGGGAAACTTTTGGCTTATTCGTCTGTATTGTGGAGGTCGTTGGCAAAACGTCTAGCGCAAACTGCCTCTTGTTAAATGTGCGCGCCTGCAAGGTTTGGATTTTTTCTAAAGGTTTTTATTTTGCCTCTGTCCACCCCTTAATGTACAGAGAATTTAGGAGGTGTTGTTGAACGTGTAAACATAAATTAAGACCTTAATAGGGGATTATCACGCTTCCGTGTTCCGGTTTCCGGAACTTGAAACACTTAGACGGTCCACTTCCGGGCCAGTTCAATGTCCCTGCTCTGTTCCACTTCGTAAATTGAATAAACGCCAACCCTACTTAAATTTTCACGGATTCCAGACTGAAGTGATACTAAGGAAGAAGTGAATCAAAGCGATTCGATAGAGCGAAGGGCCGAACTTTATAATAAAACAACGTAGCACGTTTGTTTGTAGCCAGTGCGGCACAACACCGGCACTTTACAGCTAGCGTTAGCATTTGCAGGCTAGCGTTAGCTGACGTGCCTAACTTTGTGCGTCTTAAAACACACAAGCATCTGAAAATTGGGTCTGTACCCTCCCGTTTCCAGTGGAACAACTGGGGACTGCCAAAATAAGAGACGTTTTCAGATGCTTGTGTGTTTTCAGCCACACAAAGTTAGGCACGTCATCAAGCTGGCTAATGCTAGCCTGCTAACACCAGCTGTATAGTCTGCTGGCTACAAACAAACGTGCTGCGTTGTTTTATTATAAAGTTCGTCCCTTCACCGTGACGAATCGCTTTGATCCACTTCTTCCTTAGCATCACTTCAGTCGGGAATCAATGAAAACTTAAGTATGGTTGGCGTTTATCCGAATTTCAAAGTGGAACAGAGCAGGGACAGCTATTGTTAAAATGGCCCGGAAGAGGAAATGCCTAGATTCTGGAAACTTCCGGAAAGCGTGATAATCCCCTATTAGGTGTTATATGTGTAGTTAGTAAAACTATGCGTCATGTTTTCAAAGCGCTGTCCATGGTGATGATGCTGTCAGCAGCATCAGCTTCACTGGATGGTAATAGTCTCAGGTATGTCTTTCTGGGTGAACTAGTTTTATATTTACAGATTTTGGCTTTGCAGAGCATGTTTATTGGATCATCTATGTAACCTAAATGATATTCAGTTTTCTGGTGGTAATGTTGAATAGGTGTGTTGTTGCTGGGAGTTTTATCTATGGGGTTTTTTGGCGCTGATGGCTGAAGTGAAGGCCCAGCTGTGGAGCTCACGGTGATGTAAGTATATATATATATATATATATATATATATATATAAACACACACGTATATATACGTATGTATATATACACACACACACACACTGCATATGCTGTGTATATGCATAGAAAGCATATACAAAGTCCATACGAAGAATAACAGGCAGTGGGTGGTTAATTTGCAACATAAACTCCATTGTATTGCATTACAATTGCAATTTTCAACTTCTTGTTGCAATTTGATTAACATATTTTTGATCATTTCTCTTACTTGTAATTAATCTTTTGTTGTGCAATGAACAAAGTGGGGAGAACATACTGGAGAAAAATGATCTATTAAAATCTAATTGAGTTAAAAATAAGTGGCAGCAAAACAATAAAGATGGATTGTTTAAAATGTTAATTCATTAATATTATCACTAAAAACAAACAGACAAGAAAATGGGGCACATTATTCAAATTCAAGTGTTTTTTTTATTCAGAAAAAGTCCTGCTTCTTTTGAACTCAGTGGAAGATGCTACAAATTTATGCAAAGAATGAACACAGTTGCTTTCAAAGTATTACTATACTGTACATCAAACAAGGGAGCAGGAATTAATTTGCATCCCACTAATTAGGGAACAATTGTATGTTTAAAAAGTTAAAGCTAACAAACACTGTTTGACCAAAAACATTATCACCCCTGAGAGATGTAGTGCTATGCTGCAAAGCAAAACAGAAAATAGCACTTGTTTAAATCAGCAAGCGCAACCCATCTTATCAGATACTGAGGGCTTTGAATGGCTGTGTTTCCATTACACCTACAATTTCACAAAACTTCAACATCGCTATTAAAAACTACCGATGGAAAAACTTAAATAAAAAAAAAAAAACTCAAATATCACGAAAAATATTTTTAGCTCATATGAGGCAGTTTTCAGACATTTTAATATAGCAGTTTTTCGCAAAAGTCTAATGGAAACACATTTTCAAATTTACACGCCATGAAATGTGATGTAGAGGGGGCAAATAACAGTCACTCCTTCTTAATTATGATGTTTATGGTCTTTTACAAGCATTAACTTTGGAATCAAAGTGATAGGGGAAGTTTTACCTGTCACATAGGCCTAATATGAAAAATCCCCAAATCACTGTAATTCAGCAAACAGGAGTTCATTTCTGGACAACATGCGAATATGGTTTAAGTTCCCCATGTATCACTAGTGACTGTCCAAGAGTTATTTTTGTCATTTCCACACATTTGTAACACATAGCCATGACTCGGTTACCTGCTTCCCACATGTTAATTATATGTTGCCACAATTTAATGGCCAGGGGATAACATCTTATGGCATTGCCTTAGTAGTGTATTGCCACTAGTCTTTTTTTTTTTTTTTTATCATCCACTGTTTTATTTCCTGATGAGGAGCAGCAGTAGCTCTAAAATGCAAAATGTTTGTATCTCCATCCTCCCAAAAGTGGAGGATGGAGACCTTTATTTTTCAACAAAGTGGAATGGGAACCCAGCTACTTAGAAAACAGAAGAAAAAAAAATTGATCTACTGTGCTATTAAAGGGACTAAAGGCAGGAATTGCAGAAGAATAGACAAGTATGTCCAGTTTTTTTATACGAATGGGTTAAAAGCGTTAAAAAACAAAAAGAACAAATGCGTTTGGCACTGTTTCAGTAAACACCATAAATTGGCAAAAAAGTGATCTTCTACCACTAACTGCCGACTTGGACCCCACATTTGTGTCCTCAACTCAGTTTAATATCCCCAAAGACTGTGTTAAATACCTAGGTATTAAACTCACTAAAAACCCTAAGCTGCTTTTTAAATATAACTTCATGGAGAGATTAAATGCATTGAAAAAGAATATTGAAGAATGGAGAACATTGCCTCTGTCATTAATAGGCCGTATAAATACAATTAAAATGGTCTCTTTACCAAGATTTCTCTATTTGTTCCAATATATCCCAATTTTTATCCCGATATCTTTCTTTAGAATGATCGACTCTGTGATTTTACCATTTATTTGGGGATATAAGACACACAGAATCTCTAAACAACACTTACAAAAGCCAAAGGAAGTTGGAGGATTAGGCCGTTCCATGTTTCCTACATTACTATTGGGCCGCTAATTGTAGAGTGATGGTATATTGGCAATTATCTAACAACCCTGATCCACAGATTGAGATACCATCTTGGTTAGCAATAGAACAAAGCCTTCCCCAAAGAACCTCCCTTAAAGCAATTCTGTTTTTTATCACCAAAGCTGAGCGACACCAGTAAGGAAGAGTATTATACAATACGTAGCACTCAAAACATTTGGATACAGATACAAAATTCTGTCATCTTCCTTCTCTCCTCATTCTCAGATGCAGTTTTTAGGGAGTGGGATAAGAAAGGAATCAACTCTATAAAAGACCTCTATGTTAACAAACATCTAGGCTCATTTGAACTGTTACAAAAAAAATATGACCTGCCAAAATCAAACTTCTTTAGATATTTGCAGTTGCGTTATTATATCAAACAAAACATCCCATCATTTGATCCCGTGCCAGAAGATAATGCTATTTTTAAGATCCTTCTCGATCCGCCAGAAACTAAAAGTCTGATCTCAAAATTGATCTATATATTTTCTTACAAATCTGCACAACCTACGGTAAAATTTAAACAATTATGGGAGGCGGATCTTAACATTATAATCCAAGATGAAATATGGAAACAAGCCTTAAATGATATTCATCATTGTTCGGTTAACGCTAGATTAAAGTTGATTCAATTTAAGGTCATATAAAGTTTACATTACTCAAAGGTTAAACTCCATAAGATCTTTCCCCAAACTTCTCCCCAATGCGAAAGGTGCAAGAAATCAAACGGTACACTTGCACATCAATTTTGGCTTTGCCCCGAAATTCAGAATTTCGGGTGTTCAGTTTTTAGATGGTATTCTCACGCACTGAAGCTAAACCTGGACCCTGATCCTGAAACAGCCCTGCTTGTCTTTTCTAAGACACTAGACAACATTGGTCAAAATGTTACTATAGTTGTGGCTTATGGTATGATTGTAGCAAAGAGGTGCATTTTGAGAGAGTGGAAGTCTGACTCACCTCCTAAATTTGAAACCTGGCTGAAAGAGTTTTCAGGAATCCTGCACATTGAAAAACTGAGATGAGATAGCTGGCAACCTGCAGAAATACTATGCTATATGGAGACCTATTTTGGAATATCTCAGACTGTGAGACTGTAGTCAGCCCCCCTAAAGGGTTGCATATTTTAATGTCTTTAATACATGGAAGTGGACAATCAACATTGACACTATACTAAACCTCTTTGTGTGTATAATTTATTTTTTTCTTTCTTGTATATGTCTTCTTTTTTTTTTGTTCAGTTATAATTTATGTATTTATTTAATATAATTACTTTTGCTATAATTATAGTTAAGGGTATTCAAAAGCATCTATTTTGACATATGAGAAGCGAATACTTGATTTTGACATGTCAAATTTCTCTGTGCATTTCACTTTCAAGTGTATTGGTTCTCTTTTTTATTTAGTTATCATTATTACTGTTATTGTTATATGTGTGTGTTATCTATTACTTTGAAAACTGAAAATAAAAATATATGAGAAAAAAACAAACAAACAAAAAAAAACAAAACAAAAAGAACGAGTTCACCCAAGTCTCTCTCCGTTGCCTTGAACATGCTGTGTGCAGCATAATGGGCTGCGATTCAGTGGCCGAAATTCCCGCGCTGTCCTGTGGATGTGACGTCAAATGACGCTGCATCCGCGTCCCTGACAGTTTTGATCAGGACGGAGACGGTCGTGGTAAATTCAAACACTGCAAGGGATAGTTATGGATTCTTCTGATGTCAGCAAACGATCTAGATAAACTGAAAGACCACTAACAAGTGTAACTACAAAGAAAAAGACTTTATCAGCGTTGTAAACAACGTTATAGCTTCAGTTTGTGCACACTCCTGTGACGGTTTGGCTCGTGGCTGCAGTTACCTGCAGTGCCAGTCGCTGCAGTCGCGAGTCGCATTTCTTAATCTTGCCTCAAGTCCCTTTAAGAACTGCAAGTAAAGTAAATTAAAGTAGTGGATGCTGGGGTTCTGAACAAGGGGTAAAAGGGGCAACACGGCACTGGAGAAAAGTGAAGCTACTTTGTGGTTGTCCAAAAATTGTAGTTAACTCTTCATCTGCTAGGGGCTGCCTCCAAAATCCCCATAAATCCCCATGGACTCCCATGTTAAAAAGGCCAACTTTAAAGCAGAAATAAACATGTTTACAGCCTGGTTCAAAAAATCATTTTAGATTTAATAGGTCGAGTTTACCTTCATGCCAACTGTGAGGGGTTGAATTTTTTTTTATAATTCAACCGTCAATTAAAATGTCTTTGCCTATTTTAATATGTTACGGGAGTGTTGACACACGTAACGCGGCAAGATGGCAACAGTACACACACACACATATATATATATATATATATATATATATATATATATATATATATATAAATATAAATAACGGTATATTTATATATACATACACATATATATACATACACACACACACACACACACACACACATATATATATATATATATATATATATATATATATATATATATAAAACACACAAATTCTAGTAAAAAGTTGCGTATAATTTAGCACGTCTGAAAAGCAGGTATTAACTGGCGGCTTTACGCACTGATGGCTGAAAGAATGCTACCTGCAGGATTGCAGGCATGCAGCATCGTGCCAAAATCATTTCCCATGAGGTGTTCAGGCGACACGGCAAGTTTTCATTATTCAATTAAATAACAATCAACATCACTGTTTAACACCGGTTATTTTAGACAGATGAATCAGAACATCTGCAGCTGCAGCATCATGGTAGTTAAAGCTGACATTATTTATGTCTTTTTATTTTATTTTGTTTTTTGCCAATGGCATATTTTCAAATTAGGATCAGCTCCTGCTCCTCCTCTCCAGACCACAGCAACTGCTGCTGTTATGAGGTTGCTTTCCTGCGTGAAGTTGGCCACCACCCCACAGAAAACTCAGTGAAAGTAACCTGTAACTTCGCACAAACTATTGATACTATTTTTTTACTGAGTTTTGTGTGGGGTGGGGGGCAATTACGCAGGTCCAGCACCTGGAATTGTGCCAAAGAGCGCGCAGTCTGTGCGTAATATCAGACCATCTTCAACAGCATCTCCGATCCATGTCCTTAAACTGGCTTCTTCTTACAACCCACAAGGAAACCTGCTGCATTGTTTTCATTATATAGTTATTATATGAAGAGTTAATTTGCAAAAACAGACACACACCACTGTGGAAAATCGGAGTTAACTGCTTTTCATTGCAGTTAGGTACAAACATCCTATCTCCATTTAACATCATTAAAACCCTCCACTTCATGTGAGCTTGAATTGGTGAAAATATTCAAAAAGTAAATGATTTTATTTGCAAAAGCAGTTAACTCCGTTTTTTCTAAATGGTGTTTGTCTATTTTTTGCAAATTAACTCTTCATATTTATCTTATATTCTGTTTTTTATTTGACTCACATTATATCTCTGGAACTAACATCTCTCTATCAGGATGAATTAATTTTGTGTTTACCAATGCTCTTCTGAACTTTCCATGGCGCAGCAAAAGCGCACGCTAAATCCTGATTTAAATACTGCTGTTTGCGCCCGTCACAGATTGTGTGTGTAATCTTTGTAGATCACCCGCAAACCCTGAAGAGACAGCGCATGCTATTTATCTGCGCGGCAAATAAATTAGCGGTCTTTATATAGATTCTTTGTAAATCAGGGCCTTAGAGTGTACAAAAAGCACACAAGTACACAATAGCCAAAGTGTACTGCGTGATTATGCCACACTTTTTTTTTCTCAAAGCCTACCGCAAAGACTGAAAAAAAAAAAAAAAAAAAAACTGTAAGAGACACAGCATTTGTTTTGTGTCATACATACCCTGACACGTCAGTTCACAGTATCAGTCCCCACTCCTTTCTGGGTTACAAATGATAACAAATTTGCAGTGAACAATACCTTTATACCCCCACCCCTCACTCACCTCTCAGCACCCCTATTTCCCATCTCCATCAACCTCCCTAATTGTGTGGAGTTAGGGAGCAGCGCCCTGGCAGGTAGAAAATCTCAGAAAACAGCAAGTTTATGACACTGTCCTTGAGAAACAAATTTTCAATGTACAGATATGAAAACTATGATTAAGGGGGTAGGGCAGAGTCTTGGCAAGGAAAAGGGGACTGACGGGGCTGCTTTTCTTTTTTTGCTGGAATATATTGCTTCTGTCAACTTAGTGCTTCCTTTTATAACAGAACAGGTAAAACGTTAACATGAGTTAGAATGACAAGTGGAAAATGCAACTTCTGTCTGATATCAGTTTCTACCTTCCAAAGTAAGAAATGACTAATGGTAGCAGACAGAAACTAAGAAATTTAAATGTAGTCATGATTATGTGCATGTGCTTAATTTTATATTAATTTAGCGGGGAAAATGGTTTGCTGCTATGCAGATGGTTTTGTTTTTTTATTTGTTTGTATGTTTTTTATTTTTTTCCCTCTGAAAACAGTATTTAATTTCCTCTATTTTGGAAAAGATAACGTTTTATAATCTATGATAAAAGGCATTTCTTCCACTGGTATGGCAAAAAGTTACAAAAAAAAGTTTACTGTGTTAAGAGTTCTCTATCAATAGAAAAAAATAAATCTTATATAAAAAGCTGTATTTGCTTACATTACAGCCCACATGTTCCTTACAGAAAGAGAACTTCAAGCACTGCCATGGATCAATGTAAAAAAATTAATATATAAAGTACATGTCTAAGCTAGCATTAAAAAAAATAAAAAAAATAAATATGTTTTAAGATGGACTTCTTTCAATCAGAGCAACAGCTCTCTGTGAGGCAACAAAAGACCAAAATGTCTATATCTTCTTAAAGAATTCCAGCTTTCAGCATCCACCAGTGCCAAAAATGAGAGCTATTTGAAAAGTTGGACCTGTCGTCAAATATCCTAGCCTAAATTCAAACACTCAGAGACACTTTTCACAAATAGAGCTATCTGCATCTCCTCTTGGCAAAAACAGGGGAGGAAAAATTCAGCTCTCACACCTGGTAATCATTAAAGAAATGAGAGACAGAAGAGGTTAAAACGCTGTGATGGGGGAAAAGAAAAGAAATTCACACTTCTGCGCTGGGACTTGCTAATGTCTCTGACCCCTCCATGCATAAACAGTTTAATTAACATGTATACATAACTTTCACTTTAACTGCTCATGGCATGTCAAATCAAAGTGTCTGTCAAAGCTGTGAAATAGGGAGTTGATACTTTGCAGGTCCTCCGATCAGATCCAGCTCTGTCTAACTGCTCCAGCTGGCCAGAGAAGCTGGCAGGGAGACTTGAGGGCAGAGAGACATGCAGGTATAAGGGCAGCTTGCCACTCTGTCAGTGCTGAGAAGGTAAATACCTCCCAGTAAAAACTTTGCAACACCCATTTCTGCTAAGGCTGAGGAGGAAAGATGGCAAGATGGTCTAAGTGAAAAAGCAAAATACAAACCAAACAAAAGATACTGGTGCATTCAACAGGTTTTGAAAATCTGGGTGGGATCAAAGTCAAGGACAATTCAAGTATGTACTGTATGTGATATTTTGTATTTGTGTGAAATTAGACAAAGTGATCCATTTACTGTTTGCTGTTGTGCTACATTTCATTTAAGTTATCCACTGCAGTCTCTATGGTAGATGTCTAATTTAACTGTGAATATTTTTGCTTCTAAGTTTACAATAATTTTGAAACTGTCAGTAATAGCTGCAAGCTTAAGCTGTAGTTTTATTTTGTGCAACAAAACTAAGTGGAGATACTATTTTAAAGTATGTATCTTACTATTAAACACAATGACAAACCGCTCTGTAAAGACTGTGAGTGAGGGTGGGGATGAGGCCAAAGTTTTCATCCTGTTTCCACCCTATTGTACATTATTAAGGAAAGTGGATAAGTTATACTTTGAGCGACCTATTAGGATTCCCTGTTTCTCTCCCACGCACACATTCATTCAGCTAGGCTGTCAAATTGAGGAAAGGACCCCCAAGCCAGTCCGCCTCAATGGGGTATATAGCTACAGAAGAAAACTGAGTGTTCATACACACAGGCACACACTGAGGCCAGGAGCAACACCAGTACTGGCGTGTGATGGCTCAGGAGAGGAGGGAGAGTTATTAGCTTAGCCCTGAACCACCTACTTAATATAGGGGCCGGCGGTGATCGCTAACAGAGCCTGGCAGAGGTGACAGCTTTTGGCCCTGCTTGAGGAAATCCAATTGAAAAGCAGCCAAGAGGAACAACAAGCCCGAAACAGATGTTGCTCGCTACCACCGGTGCAACTTGGGTACACACAACCCAGCGGCAACAAACCGCGATGGCATAGCTGACACACAAACTTACACACAGCAGACACGAACAGTAGCACACACACACATGTATCGTAAAGCCACCTAAACATGCACAAATGTGATGTGCAGAATAGAAAATCCAGAACACAAAATTACCTAAAACATTCATGTTGCACATGAAGCACACCACGTAAAGTTTACTCTCAAATCAATTTCCTTCTTCTGTTTGTTATTTCAATCAAACTTACTATCAGCCTGGGTTGTATAGCATTGTTTTCTAGCATGTTGTATTTCATAAACCTGGCTATTAGGACACTTACTAGACGTCCCTACCTGATCAAACTTCATCAGAACTTCTCCCCCCCCCCCCTTTTCATGATTTAGCAGCTACACCTAGAGCACATTAAGATGACAGCATTAAGATGGGGAAAAAAAAACAAACAAAACCTTTCTCCCTTGAGAAGAGACCACCCAACAACCCATCTATCAACTGCTTTTCTAATGTTTGACCATCTCTGCAAGAAAATCTCAATAAAAACACAACATGCACTCCCTCAGATCATCTCAGTCCTTTGCTCCAATATTAATTGAGTTTGGCAAGGCTGACCATCCGTTAGTCATAATAACATTCATTAATTTTTTTCCATCATCGCTACTGCAAAGGAGCAAGAAAGAGAGGGGGAGGAGAGAACGACAAAGAGAGAGAAGGGGGAAAATGGGCTAAAATCAATTGTGACATATCTTTATTACCAGTCGATGACAAATGACGACACATTTGCCATTGCTCTGGCATTGTGTCAGTGTGTGTCATATCGATTTTACATCAGACGGACAAATGTTATTGATGAAGTGCCCAAGAAACAGATGAGAACTCTATTTTAACTTGTTTTAACGTTTAAATAAACCAGAGTGACAAAGAATGAAGGTGATGGACTTGTGTAGTAGATTTTTCTTACAAATTAACTTAATGCTAAGGCATTTACACAAACATAGCTTGTTGCAAGAGCAATGGCTGCAAGTACCTCATTGTGCTGCACACATGTGGCAGTGTAGTAAAAAGCAAAAGAGCGAACTGTAAACAAACTAGCTTTTAAACAAGACAATTTAGGGTTGCGTGTCTTAGGTGCCAAGAAAAACACAGCCATGGAAAACTGATACAAACTTTTAACACATGGGTCAAAGCGGGAGTCTTTGAACTGGTGAGAGAAAGCACACAGCTAGTGCAGAAAGCTGTTTAATTAAAAATACTTAGGTATCCAACTGGCTTTTCTGGGGCACCCTCTTGTCAAATTGAATATGATCCCACTGTCAATCTTCCAAGATGTTTTCAAAGTGCATAGTTTTCTTCTGACAGAGAAGAAAAAAAAATCTTGGAACAAGTCCTGAGAAACTGGAGCTTCAAACAGATTAGTTTAGGGGAAATCTACACACACAAGCAGATGTGTAAAAATGCATGCAGATTTATTATTACAAATTCCTCTTCACTTTTATGCTCACTTAGGTCTCGTTTATAAATGGTATGAACACTTTATCTATAGCAGGAGATATAATTACAATACTATAATTTTATCATGATGAAAATGTGGTCTAATTTCAAAATCAACATTAGTATGGTAAACTTGGCTAACTTTACAAGGATAAAAATAAATGTCAATATTAATTTGAGTTCAGATTTTTCTGCAGACCAAGATTTTGTTTCTAATATGAAAGACATCCTCAAAACAGCTTGTTACCCAGTGTACAGCAATGTAGTCAAAATACATTAGCTACTGATTTCCTTCACAGTTTTTATTTTCACACAAAGTTCTTTAAAATAACTTGTATAGGAGAAAACAATAGGATTTCCCTTCAAAGTATCAATATGGAAGTATCAAAGGTACTTTGAAAAAAATGAAACACATGTCTCAGTGGAGTAGTGAATGAAATATAACCACATGTGACCCCAACAAAGATCCAGCTTACCATTCTAATCAACAACAAGTGCATAAAGCAGTGTTTTGTTTTTTTTGTCTGTACATTTTAGATAGTAATATGCAAATATTTGTGGCAATGAAAAGAAAATGTAAAACTGTTCAACTACAAGTGAACCTGCAGACTACTACACATGCATAGCAAAATCTGAACTACAGCACCTAAAATGGTCTTTTGCATGTTTGTGTAACAGTGTTTGTAACTGACAAAGACAAAAAGATCTAAAATGCAAAGTCTAAACAAGTTACTATTAAGTACAAAAAAATGTGGCTTCAGGTACATTTATGGCAAAATTTGTTTGTTCTTCTGTTACCAAAGATAGTATAAGACAAGCTGGGGAAAATGCCACATGGCAGACCGAGATGTAAGTATGTGCAGTGTGTGCCGATAAAGGTGAGAGATAAACTCAATGGGAGAGAATTAGAAGAACAATATTGAACATTTTTCATTTAATTAGATATGTGGATAGACAGGGGAAATGAGTCAGTGACCACTGACATGTTACCTAAATATAAATTCTAAATGGGCTCAGAAACACAGGCAAGCATTTAATCAGATATACTAATACTTTTCTTTCAGGTGAATGTACTTTTGACAGTGTTTCTGCAATTACAAACAAAAAGAAGTTGATGAATCTTAAAATTAAACTGATCAGCAACTAAGAAAACCCAAACTGGCAGAAAAGATTACATCCTAAAGTGTATCCCATTTGAAACCCAATTTGACATACATTTATTTGACGGTATGAATAAGAATTAGATCCCATAAAATGTTTTTTTCTGTGAACATGGACCTGCATGACTCCACCCTGTGTCTCGCATTTTTGCATTTGCCCATGTGTGTGTGTTGGGAAGTACGTGTGTGCTGCAGCACCACCATGGCTGCTTGGTGTATCCATCATGATAAAGTGAGAGACTCGGTGACTGTCACATGCAATCACACTTCACTACGGTTCGCAGGACTTCAAAGTGAAAATGAATGGTGGTTCATCGACATGAAGACTTCATATATCTTCGTTTTTTCCTTTTTTTTTCCTTACTTTTTTAGGGGGAGACTTGTATCTTTTTCCAGTACCCTTTTCTTTTAAGGATCATTGTTTTTGTAAGAGTCTAGAATGTACAGAGCCATCTGGACTTTGAGAGAAGAAATATGAACATCTAACCACATTTATCAGGAAAGTGAAACTACAACTTTATAGTTTTTATCTTATGTCTGACACAAAAATAATGTTTCACGAGTTTACCATGAAGGCTTTCAACCATTAAAGTTAGAATTTTTTAAATTCCCTACTTAAAAAAAAAAAAAAAAAAAAAAAACAGCATCAAAGTAGTGTTTTGATAAATAGTATATATCTGTAAAAGTTGCCGTGAACTTGAAGCTGCATAGAGAGCTACAACATGTCAGTCATGATACAATCAGCTGTTCAAGTTGTTTTGTTTTGAGTTAACAAATAATTTCCATCCTACAAAATGTTGCATTCCAGTGCAGCTAGCTGTGTGCGTTGCCAATGATATTAAATAATTAGGTATCAAAAACAAAAAACTTAAGCAAATCTGCCTAAGAAGTGCTTTGAATACACTGTATGTTAATAAAAAAAAAAAAAATAATAATAATAATAATATAATATATATATATATATATATATATATATATATATATATATATACATAAAATAAGTCTTAAATATTCTAACAAAGCACACTTGGCCTATAAACCAAGACAATTTGTTTGTCATAACCATTTCTGGAGTAAACTTTACCATGACATAAAATAAACCCTCCCATCATATTTCAACAAATAACAGAATTTAAAGAAAAGACATACAGAGTTTAAGCAAATATGTTAAGTATTAAATATGAAAATCAATATATAATCAATAGCTGTAGTTTCTGGAACACTTGCAAGGCTTTTCTTTCATCTGGTAATGACTGAAATTACACTATGCTTTTAAAAACTGTGAAGATCAGGCTACAGGTCTTCTCCCCATTTTTCCCTTCCCTTCCCTGGCCCAGGCTCTGCTCTCACTCTCCAAGCTGTTTGATTGGCACATGCTTTCACTTAATGAGGGATAATTACTTAGGAAAACAAGTGGGAGACCACATCTGCTCAGTGTAAAAGAAGTCCAGGCCTGGCGCAATCTGTCAGACGAGGCTTTCAGGTTGTGTGTGTGAATGCTTTACCCACCTTCAGTGGCCTCTCAGTCCAACACAAACCCTCCAGGACCACCCCCCCGCTGCCCAGACGAGAAGCAGATTAATAGGAATCAGCATGTGGCTATAAACACTCAGTGGGAAGAGTGCATATCTGTGTGCATTGACATGCATAGGAAATGACCCCGGGTATCTGTCGAGGGCTGGCCAGGGGCCACAGCAGGAAGGGCAAGAGGCCAGAAGGGACAATCAACATCAACATCCCAATCAGTGTCCTGCTGCCAGAGCTGTTGTTCTCCTGCTCCTATCGCCACTGTTTTGTTTACTTTCACACAATACTGTAGTGTAACAGTTGTAAAATACACAGGTAGCCGCCCTGCTTCCCAAACACCTCGACGTGCTGCCCGTAAATCATCGCAAGGGATACACTAAGTGCTAAATGGTCTCTTAATGGCTAGCCTGTGATTACAGGTGGTTGTCTTAATTAGCGCTAACAGCATAAATCCAACTAATAGAGAGGATCTTGTCATGTCTTAATAGTGACATTTCAAAGTATTGAATTTACAAATGTGTATTGATTAAAGAAAAACAGAAAAAAAGGTGAGGGAATTCACACACTCAGCCTCCAAGCTACCAAGAATAAGATTTTTATAAGAGCAAAAAAAAAACAAAAAATAATCTCCCTTATAAAACTGTGCTCTTAAATGTACAGCAACAATTGTTCCCCTGTATGCTGTCATTAGTGGATATGATTAAAAAGGTATGCTCACTAAATTAGGTATTACATAAATTTGTTTTAAAATGTATAGCAATCCTCTGAATCAAATACATGCATTAGAAATGAAACCATTTTATATGAATATTTTTCTTGAATTTTAGTGGGGAAGATTAAACTTACGATTAAAGACTAAAGATTAAATTCACATAATTTGGGGAAAAAAATTCACATTTTAGATTACACATCACAACACAGTAATTTGTTAAAGAAAAGTTGGAGCAACATTTATTTCCCTTAAAATCCCCCCTCAACACCATCCCAGTATCTCCTTACCACCTAGCCAGTAAAAGAACAACAGAGTTTTGCTTTCTTGCCCTATGCTGACCCAGTTCTCACTAATAACCCACAAAGTATACATCAAAGCCAGGCCAATCTAGGATCTCTTGCGACATGGCAGGGTAAGGAAAACCAGGTCTATCCCTAACCTGGTCACCCCAAGCCAATGTTAATATGGTTGTTTGAGTTTGCGTGTGTGTGTGTGTGTGCAGTGTGTGTACATATGCCAAGTGTTGTCAACCAATACAAAAGGCAAGGCAGTGAACTTATAAATAGAACGGTCATTGTTTCAACATGGGTAATTTTGGGTGCTGGAGTTGTTTCTGACACTGCCGGCTGTATGGGTTGGATGAGGAGAAGGAGGGGATGTGGGGGAGTGAAGTCATGAAGTTGGGAGTCAGCTGATGGGATAGCACACTTGCAAACATGAATACACACACACACACACACAATATACATAAAACCATAGACACAGATCACTAATGGCATCAAAGCATGAATGAAAATACAAAGTCAGAAGAGCAGAAAATAGGCAAATGGTATTACTCATACTCTTGTTTTAACACAAGAAATGGTACTCAGAAGTATGACTGAGCAGGGGCAGAGGCAGAAGTTTGCTTTCTTATGACACAGTCTATTACCAAATTGAGCAGGCAGGTAATTCTAAGGCAAATAAATGCAAGCAGGTTTAGCACAGGGAGAGGTCTTCTGGGTGGTGGCAAGAGCAATGACAGGAATTCTCTCGCCTCTTTGGACAGGATGTCTATTATTCCCGCTGCTTTATTTTCCTAGTCCAGTTTTCTAAAACTGATCCCTCCAATAGCATTTCAGTCCCACCCCAAAAAAAGAAAAAAGAAAAAATATTCTCTCTTCATTTAAATTACCTCAGCTCGTAGCTCAGCTTTTCTGGTCTGTCTCTTTACTCCTAGACTTAATATTTACATTATAAGAAAATGAAAGCTGATATTTCTTTGCAGACTCTTCAACAGGCCCATTTTCAGTTAATTTCAAGGGTACTTCTTTGACCACTTTCACAGGAAATCTTGTACAAAAAACCTTGATGCTAATATCCTGAATTAAGCCTCCATCTAAAACATAAAAAATTCTCCATCTTAGCAGGTGAACATGCAACATGATGAAATGTTCAACAAAGCTCCAAATTGAATGCTTTAAAGAACAACATGAAAAATAAAGAAAAGATGAAAAGAGACAACAGGGGAAAAAATAAATACAAGTTGAGACAAAACATACTATAAATATACTACTTGAAACAGCAGTGCTACATTCTCATTATAAGTGCCATTTCAGAGGAGTGTGGTGGGAGTCAGAGCTGACCTTGGTATCCCGTTTGAATATTGTTTTAATGCTGCGCCTGGTAATTGAGGATGCAACGCAAACAGTGGACTCTTTTTCAAAGGGAAAGTTATCTTCCCCTGCAGTGGGAATGCAAACAATCATGTCGTGTTATCTGTTTGTTTGTTTTCAAACCCCACCTCGTAATTATCCAAGACTCCAATTAAAATATGGATTTTTAAATAAATCTACATGATTTTACCTATGATTACATTAACTTGAAATTTTCATAATGCTGGAATTTTTTAACATATCCTTAAATATTTGAAAATATTTTCATTTTAAAAACATTTGCACAAAACTCAGACTGTGCATTTTACAATTTGTACATAAAATATTTGTGTAATTGGAGAAAAAAAAATTGAAATAAAATTGATAAGTTTGGTTAAAATACTCCATTTACATATATGCATTCTTAAAGGCACAAGTTTCATTGTAAGAGAATACATTTTAAATTGCAAGTTCATGAAGTTCATAATAAATACATGAATTATGGTAAAGCAGCAAAAATGCGCAATAAAGCATTGAAACCCAGGAGTGTGTGCTGTTCCAGTACATCCAGTAAGTTTCACTCCACAGGGAAAAATGGCTCCTGTTTTAAATTGCGTGTGATCTGAGATGCAGCCGACAATGAATAGGGATGTCAGGGGAATATGGTTCCTGTTTGCTCAAACACTCCAAAATGAAAAACATTTCCCTCCATAATCTGAGCAATGAGAGGTTTGCCATGTGTGCATGTGTATGCTGCTCTTGCATGTCTCTCCATGTGTATGTAAGCATGAACAGTGTGTGAGCGGGTAGCAGGAACTGGGTTACAGCCAAGGTTGGACTGATATATGGCCTGCTGAAATTGGACATTTAAATGCAGAAAAACCTTTGCTCCTTGTGTGATAAACTTAACTTACTGAAATTTACTTAAATAACATTTATTGCCACATAAATCATATGTGGTACAAAATCCTGGAGGATTCTAACATTAAAATTAAATTTCTTTCAGAATGTGAGAATATTTGGTGCAGCACACTTAAATGTATTACTTAAAATATTCCAGAAAATCTACACAAAAAAATCCATATACATATTAAATCTATCTGCAGTTAGATATTCTTATCTTTTATTATTATTATTATCATTATTAATTTATCATTAGCAGTATGTTTAGCACATTACATTTCTCTGTTTGTATGGAATGAACAATTTCTATCAAAAATATAAAATCTTGGCAAACGAGCGGCTACATACTCATTTATAATAGTGACTATGTTAATGAAAAACAAAATAAATAAATAAAGTTTGCAGTCACAGCACAATACATTAGCAGAATTAACAAGGGGGGGGGGGGGGGTCAGAAAGAAGAGGGGTGTGCAGGTCCAGATGAGTGGAATAAAGTTGTAAATCTGAATCCAAGTTCTGCTGTTTTTGTTTCTTCTGCTAAATAAGAAACTGAATAACTTTTAACATCTAACATGGTGTGCAGCACAAGGAAGGTGGTGGCAAGTAATCTTTCTCACTCTACCTTTTACAAACACACACACGCACACACAGTACTTTTTAGGGCAGGACTGGAAGTATCAGAGCATACAAATACACAGAGCTATAATTATCTTTCAGAAACGTTTGACCTGTGCAACTCACAGTTAAAGAATGTTTCATTTCTATTGACAATTTACAGTCTTTTCCCTTCTCTTTACTACACTTTTACAGTATTTCCCTTTTTTAAAACAGTGTATACAGGCTCTATGGAGCACACAAAAAGTTTAAATAAAAATTGATAATATCACTGGCCTGTTTGTATGTTTTTTAAACAGCAGCTTTTTAGGACTGATGACTTTTTTATGTATATATGATAATGGTATCCAAAATAGAGACCCCAATTTTATATGCTCATCTTTTTGGCATTTTAGCCCAACAAGTACAAAGACGCTACTCTGATTTTTTTTTTTAAAGCTTTTGTTTAAAAGCTTTCAAACAAACTGTTGGTTTGTTTTAAAGTAATATAAAAAAGTACATTTTAAATTACCAACCTTTCACTCTTGTAGCCCATACCTACTGTAAATGCCTAAATACCCTAACTTGAGCTATTTAATTAAAAACTCCATTGATAGAGTTTTTTTGTTGCTAATTTACCTGTTTATTTTATTTTATTTTCAAATAGAGGAGCAAAAAAATCTATTTGACTGCTAAACATTTACAGGTCACTGTGCAGAGTGAAAGTCTTTTTAAATTAAAATTGATTTTGGTTCAAGTGTGTGAACCTATGAATAGGATGAACTGTGAGCTTTAAGTCTGATGTGAAAGTGAGCCAAAAGTTGGTCGAGAGTCTCACTCATTTTGTTGTGGGTCTCAACTACAATTAGCTCAGAATCACCAATTATGAGCAGAAGTTAAGTAAGAATACAATGAAGAAAGCTGCAACAGAATTCACAATTACTGTATATTGCTCCTTTAACCTTAATAATAAAAAATAAAACAGTTAACAAAGTTACATGAAATAAGACAGAAACATCTATATTACTTGTTGTCAGTGATCACAGAGGTAATTAGCGTTAACGGACTGAAGTATGATCCATAACTGACTGATTTACTGCTACAGTAAAGGGTAGTGCCACTGTACATTCAAGCCAAACACAGCAAGATGTGATCATAGTACACTTTTTATTAAGCTACACATGGGATAAAAACACTGACAGTAGCAGAAGCCTAGTCAAAGAGCTACTGAGTTGAAAAGAAAAAAAAGGAAAACCTTATCTCACACAATCACTTCAGATGCTATAAAAGCATTGCTTACTCACACAACAAATCTCCCATATGACAAAAATCAATAGGCAGAGCAACACTCTATTGATCATATCTATATCTTGGATACACTTTCATGTCCACAAGCCAAAAATGTGTGTGTGCTGATCTAAGTTTAAGGGATACTGTGTTCATTTTGATGCAAACAATATTCCTTTTAAAGCTATAAACTGCTTTACTACTATTTATCAAGTTTAGGAAGAAAATACCACTACTGCTAATGCCAATACTGCTACTACTACTGCTACAGTAATGATAATAATAATTTCACAAAAAGTAATTAAAAGAAAAGGGTTATCTAAATCAATGACTCTAATCTAACTCCTGACTTTGTGTGCTGATGACCTATTAATGTTTAATGTGTTGCTGTCTTTAACTAAAGAAAAGAAGTATTTTAGCAGCTCATACACTCTATTTAAACAAAGAATAATTGCATTTGAAAAAAGCCCTTTTATATGCACTCACAGCATTCTTATGAAAGATACAGCATTTCTTTTCCAAAGAAATCATAAATTTCACTTCTAAAGGTTTACTGAATGGTTTTAGAATCTCACTGCCACTTGCTAGTCTGCTCATTTAATAAGAAAAACTAAAATGTTTTTGCTCTAAGATAAAAAAAACTTTCATATGATATGAATGATACATCTAAGAGAAATTCTCTCATTGATTTGTCTTTATATTTGCACTTAAATAGGAAGGCACAGGGCTGCCCTCCACAGGACGCAAAGCACCATAACATGAGTAAATGGACATGTTCTTTAAAAATGCCTCCCCTGTGCAAAGTTACCAAAACAACTAAGAGGGACGTCATGTACTACCAACAACTTGCAGAGGACAATCGTTACCCTAACATTTTCTTTTGAACTCCCTCAGTTCCTTCACCTCTCCTCTGTTTTTTTTCTCCCTCTCCTCCTCTCTCTTCCCCCTCAACGTGTCTCTGCACCCTTAAAGTTATTGATAGTTTTAAGTTATGGGCTAATAATAAGATGGACACTGCATGGCCAGGAGCCTATTATACCCAGGTAATAGATAGTGCGGGGGGTTTGAATGACATTGCCCAGAGATTGGATGACAGAGAGGAGAAATATTTATGGTCTACACAAAGAGCACCCATTGACACACACAGGTGCACACACTCAGTTCACTTCATGCTATCTATCTCTAGCTGATAAGGAAGCAGATGAGGCATGTCTGTATTTATGGTGAAGATGTTCATAAAAAAACTAATAGCTCTGAGCAAAAAAAAATTGAATCAACGCCAACTTCATTCCATAGAAAGAATCGAAAATCTGCAAACTACATAATGCATAATTTGTTTAATTTGATGTTCTTCATTTAACTAAAATGAGGTGTACCAATTTCCGAGATTAATATATATATATATATATATATATATATATATATATATATAAACACACACACACATTTTTTTTTTTACATGTCCTGTCCAGCATCATAGCAAGCAGAATGGGGTTCTGGCTGCTTTGTTGTGCTGACCAGATTTAATTTGCCAAGAGGAGCTTCATAAATCTGAGGCTTGTCTTGATATTCTGAATTTTTTCATTTTATTTAATTGAATGCTTATTTACAATTGCCTTTTAAATAATATTGCTGAACCTGACAAGAGGGAAAAGATGATTAAGAAAAGAAAAGATAAGGAGTGAAATAGAAAAAAGACAGAGTGAAAAGAATAAAGAGAAAAAAGAAAATAGGAAAACAAGGAAACACTAACACATTCAACTCATTCACATTCAATTTCAGTTTGATTTTTCTCATGATGTTCACCACCACTTCTGTGTTTGCGTCAGTGATACTTAGTTTAAAGAGAATTTTACAACTTCAAGATGACAACACCTTTACCAGCAAGGGACAGATGGCAATTAAGTGCTGCATTATGGTCAGCCATGCCATCATACAGAGACCAAAGTAAATGATTTCCTGCCTTCTTTTTTTTGACAAAGCAAGTCAATAAACAACTGAAATGGTTTTAGTATGTCAAAGCTGACATGCAACATAATTATAACTTATTCAAACAGAGAATCAGCTACCATCAGGTCATGAAACTCTATAGAAATTAAATGCCCAGACTGTGGAGGACAGTGTGGCAAGTGTACTTTTTTTTTCCACCAGATCTGCAGTAAGTTTGCTCATAATAACCTGCTCAGGTACTGAGAGTAACAACAGCAACATTAATGATAAGTCAGGCAGTCTTGTGAGGATGGAAGGGGGAAGAGGAGTGAGGAGGGCATCAGGGAGAGCTATGAAAAAGGCTTGTCAACATTATCTGTTTTATTGATTTCACTGTAAAAGCTTGCCGCTTAAGCTTTATGTTGCTTTGGCTGCTCCCATTGAAAATACAACAGCTGCAAATAAAAAAAAAAAAAAAAAAAAAAAAAACATATCCTCAAAAACTTTCTATCAATTTATTGATTGACTTATTTTATCTCGTCTAGCAGGTTTGCATGCATCATTCTTATGGTTACACACATTTCATCATCTTTATGAGAGCCCATTAGTGGGACCATGTTCTACTCTACTTTCCCTGCCACAATGATCAATGAGAGCAAAAACAACAAGATTGTTTCCACACGAGGATAGTGATCTATTGTAGCCCAGAGTCTAATCAACATATCAAGAGAATCACTGAGGAAGAGGAGAAAATGACCCATGTTCTACCAAAACCATGAGACTACGGTACATCCATGTGATCAACCTTACGAAGTTACTTAGCAAGGAGAGGTATAAATTAAATCCTCCTATTAATATATATTTTTCATTACTAAAGTTGATTTTTAAATGTGTCAACCTCTGTCAGAGGTCGTCAGTCAAAAAGGTTTAAAATTCAGCAGTAAAAGAGCAAATACAAGGGGAACAGATCATGGAGATTTTAAACCAGAAGTATAAAACAACATTTGGGAAATGTTCT
This sequence comes from Atherinomorus stipes, assembly GCA_023101725.1. Lineage (NCBI taxonomy): Eukaryota > Metazoa > Chordata > Actinopteri > Atheriniformes > Atherinidae > Atherinomorus > Atherinomorus stipes. The sequence continues at coordinate 47,901 of JALJCO010010035.1, read as the reverse complement.
TTCATTTAAAGCTGCACAGATTTGGACTGTTTTTAGAGCAAGTACAATAACAACAGTATATATTGAATGTTTTTAGTTATTAGGTTAACAAAATACAAATCTAAGAACACTGAGATCAGATGGCATTCCCATGTTGCCCTAAAGACAACAATACTCAGTCCCCTGCTAGTGGTTCAGCTCTGCCGAGTACGCTGATAAATACGGAACCCAGTGAGTGCAGAGACTTTGAGGGTCATCAGCAGCTGCACTCACATTTATACAGCACCTAAAATGCTGGTCAATACTTTTATTTTCTCCACTACATGTCTTTGTCTTTTGCTGTTATTTGATTATGTGCACTCACTATAGTGTTATGTTTTGTTTTTCAATGTTACCCATGTTCAGGTTTAAAACATTTTATCAAAAGAACCTGACTAGGGACAGGGCCTGCAAATTAGCTATGGTTAAAAGTTATAACAAAGCATAGATTTAAAAACTAACATTGTTTAAATGTTGAAGAAAATTTTGAATTATTACATAAACTTTTTAAATCATTGTTAGCATGACAACGTGTCATTTTGATGGCTGATCCAGTAATTTCCTCTGTATAACATGCTGCCTATAAAACATTCTCAAAGGTTAAGTCATGCACAAAACATGCTGTTGTTTGTTTTTCTTTAATGTAACTATTTAATTTATGTCAAAGCTACTAACAGTCACATATGCACTTTTCACTGACTGAATTTTAAATTTACTGTCACTTACAGCAGCATGACTATCAGGATAAACAAAACAAATATTAGTCTAAATTCTTGATAATTTATGTTGTTTTACAAGCAAAAGTCTAATACACTGCCAGGAAAAATAAATACCAGTAAGCACAGATATAAAAAGGCTTAAAAAAGCCTAGAAAAAGCAATGAGGCTGTAGGACTGACAGATGGACAGCTGAATGGACATAGGCAGACAAAAGTATGCATGAAACAAAGAAATCCATATTATGTATCACCATGTGAAGCAACGCAGCCATACTAGAGCCCGGTAAAAAACCCTCTGTATTAATTACTGCCAACATGGAAAAAAAAACAGATAATTAGATATGAGAGGGAAAGAGAAACTATTTATGGTAACCAAGGGGCCTGGCTTAATGATCAGAGAGCAGCTAAAACCTCTATTGATTTTCCTGTTAAATATACAGCTCAATTAAAGATACAGCTGATTAAAAGATGACTACAACTTGCGGAAGCAGACTTAGAGATGCTGGGGAAGCTGAAGAACATCAGTGAAGAACTGCTGCAGTGAAAAAATTACATGTCGTCATCCCAGCCCTCTCCACAAAGAGTTCAGTGGAAAATAACGTTCTAAGCAATGAACTCTTACCATGTGAAAAACAGTATGTTGTAAGGTGTGACCTTTTTCAAAGGAGGCGACCCCAAATAGTACACTTTGCATAGGAAAATTAACCTTTTTTATACCTTATACTGTAAATTGCTATAAAAAAGAAAAAAAGCTTTCTACAAAGTAAACTGTTATATTTCAACACTAATAGCATAAAAGCAAAGTGGAAGAGCCACAAACAACAATCCTGACCTCTGAATACATGAAGCAAAAATAATCAAACAAACAATACAAATCCAATTCTCTTGCTAATATGAAGCACTTGCTTAACACAAGTCAGACGAAAGGTCTTTTACCTCTTTCTGCCTCATTCGCTGACAAATAAAAACCTTGACAGTTTTTGTCCTCAATGTGTGAGAAGGACAGAATTACAATGTCTAATGGAAAACCTTTCTGTTTCACACTAGCGGACGAAAAAAGAAAAAAAAAAAAAGATATAAAATCTGGTTTTGTTTTTTTTTTTCCTTCTTTGCTCATAAGTTTTAACAATAACATACACATGATGTCTGATGGATAGCAGTGGATTGTGCAAAAAAGAAAAAAAATAAACACAAAAATTCAAATATAAAGTATTCACAGCAATCAGTCATTACATATACCTTCCTTCTGTTACAACATTAGAACCAACGTCTAAATGTTGTTTAAACCAACTGTGCCATCCAAGTAGCTATAAATGTTCAGTAAATACAGTAGATGCTGGATATCCTTGTGGTATCTGAATACAGGAATACAGGCAGTGGTTCTTCAGGGTCCTATGGGATGAGAGGCATGGCCTCTAATGGCATCCACAGATGCTCAATTAGATTTGAATCTGGAGAGTTTGTTTGGTGAGCCACCATTCTGGGCTTTTTGTGGCATTTCTCAACCATTTGAGAGCAGTTCTTCCAGTATCTAGTATTGCTAGGGAGGCTGCTACCAACTGGAGCATGCTGTGTGAAGTGGTGCACATGCTTGAGTTGCAAAAATGTTTGTGAGGGTGGAAGCTGTCTTAGTAACATCATCATTAGTACCAGGACACAAGGTTTCCCAGTAGCAAATTACAATGTAAAAACAAGCTCAATTAATTTCACCTGTCAGTGTTTCTAAAGTTGCAGCAGATTAGACTGCATACTTGTCAAAAAACAATGTAGTGATCAAGCACATTTTTTTCTATCATTAGTGCCACCCCTGTTTTCACATAGGGACAACAGATTGTTCGATTATCTGTGTTTTTAGTGCCATTTTTAATTAACTCGTGACTTTTTCCACATCAAATGACCTTGCATTGCCAAAAAGACAATCTATAACTTGGCAGTGTTTCAACTAGGGGTGTGTTCAAAAAATCGATTTTCCAATTCTGAATCGATTCTCATATTAATTTCCAAAGATCAATTCATATGTCCAAAGATCGATTTTTCTTATCTTTTTTTTTTTTTAATGACCATTTAATGTACTGCCCCCGGTTAAGTGCAGTGGTTCAGCTGCTCCGCTAGGGGAGATGGTGAGCTGGACAGAGTGTAGGACTATTAAAACTAGTGCAGTGCCAGAAGAAGACTAAGTGGAGCTGGTAAAAGTAGTTTCTAAAAATTCAGTTCAAACAGAGCAGAGGAAACATCTGCCTGTAAGTACTTTAATAAAGTTAGTACTTCCATGGTCATTTCATTAATATTTCTGTGTTCTCCATTATTATTGAATGCATTCTGCATCGTTTCTGTTTAAAAAAATCCTTCTGGTATCTTTGTATCCAGCTGTATTTGTATACTAGAAGAGAGGCTTGTGGTCCAACGGCAGGCTTTTCCGGGTCCTTCTCATGAATTTCCGTCTGATTGGCTGCCTCCCATCAGTGTATGAAGGAAGCTCCGCCCTCCGCTCTTATTTTGTTACAGACAGGAAATAGAGCCGACAAACAAGTTTGTTCCGCCATGCTAACAAACAGTTAGCTAATTAGCTTCTCAACTCCGAAGCTACAGTCGTGCTGTCTTCACTTCTAGTGTGTAGTGGAGGGGTTACCTGCCTTCCAATGGACAGATAGAAACCCCACGTGGGATACGCTATTTGCAATGTGACGTAGAAGTGCAAGGCTGTTCCCGATTCGCTCTTTTCTTCGTATTGTTTCTCTGATGAGAAAGCACAGCCGACTGGAGGGGAACGCAATGCTAGCAAGTCAGCATGTGTAAGTAAACAAGGGGAAACCCTCCGTATTTCAGAAGGAGCAAGTTAAACGGGTTTTCAGTGGAAGGAGGCCTTTAATAAAGACAGTTAATGTTCATGATCGAGGTGAAATTGATACTTTCCATTTTGTATGTTATCTTTGAAGTTACAACATAGATGCTAATTCCGTTAGCATGTCAATGGCATTTTCCATAAATAGTTAGCATCAAGCTAGCGGGTTAGTTGCTAGTCATTTTAAATTTTAAATGCTGACTTACTGTGTATTTTGCCTCACTGAATCATAATTTTGTGAATTTTTATTATTTGTTTCCTGTTATTTGAATTACTGTTGTGAATGTAGTCTTTTTTTTAATTGGAGGGTGTGAATAATTTTGTGGATGACTGTATCTGCGGAGAGGGTTTGGTTTGGTTCTTACAGCCACCATTAACTACATTACTTCGTTCATCCGTTCTAGAATATTAATATAATACTAGAATTAATATGTTGCATAACTACAGAGTTATGGAATTCGGGTAAAGGCTAAAACATTTTTCAATACCAGCAAACCAAATTAAGGTTCGAATCAAGATCGGATCGAGATCGAATCGAAATCGAATCGAAATCGGATTGGATCGGACAGATCAAAAATAACCGATTCAAAACCATAAGAGTCGGAATCGAATCGATTCTTGAGATCTGAATCGATACCCAGCCCTAATTTCAACATATCATTGTGTTGCCTTTATGACCATTGTGCCTGTTTTTATAATCATCGAGCTGTGAACCATTGTTGTTTTTTTTTTTTTTTTCCTTTTGTAAAATCAAAGAACAGAACCTTGGGCATGCACTTTCATATCTGTGTGTGTTTGTGTCAGTGTGTGTGTGTACAAGTGTGTTGGTGTACCTGTAGGGAATTAAGAAGAATGAAGATATAGGCCATGACAATGGAGAAAGGAACCAAAACCCCACACAACCACGTCAATCCGAGGATCGGCAGCAACACCAGAACTGCTTTCACTGCAGCCCTGTGATCATATAAACACAAAAATAAATCAAGTCACAAAATGCAAACATGCACCAATTGATTTTAAAAATGAGACACACAGCAAAAATACTTATGAACTATTTGACTGGCTGACCTGGTTAATAATAGGTATCACCACAGATTTTTCCAATCAGTTTCATTCAGGTTACCACTTAGATTTGATTTACACTTCAGTTTAAATTTGATTTGGCCGGGAATATTTATTTTATAGCATAAGCCTTTCTTGAATACAAAAAGCGAACCAAATGTTTCCATTGCTAAGCAAAACTAATATACAAGCAAAGTTTATTTGTATCGCACAGTACATGTACTACATTGTATTACATTTAAGCACTGGAGCACCACAAGGAACTGTACTCTCACCACTCCTCTTCACATTGTACACATCTGACTTCCAGTACAACTCTGAGTACTGTAATCTGCAGAAATACTCTGATGACTCTGCAGTTATGGGGTGTATCAGTGATGGACAAGAAGCCGAGTACAGGGTCAATCACTTTTTAAAATGGTGTGGTAACAGTCACTTCATCTTAAATACCAGCAAGACTAAAGAGATTATTGTTGACTTCAGGAGGAGCAAGAACAAGCAACATAGCCCTGTCTACATCCTCGGAGAGGAGGTGGAGGTGGTGAAGGATCACAAATACCTTGGAGTTTAGCTGGACAACAGACTCGACTGGAAATGCAACACCGACTACATCTCCAAGAAAGGCCAGAGCAGACTACTTCTTAAGGAAGCTGAGATCATTCAACATCTGCACCAAGATGTTGCAGATCTTCTACAAGTCTGTTGTGGAAAGTGCAGTCAGCTTTGCAGCATCTGCTGGGGCAGGAGCATCAGAATCAGAGACTTGAAAAAACTAAACAAGCTGATCAAGAAAGCTGGTTCTGTGCTGGGGAGAACTCTGGAGCCGCTGGAGCTAATTGTTCAGAAAATAATGCTGCACAAGCTGATGAAGATGGAGGATTCTTCCCACTCTTTCCACAACACGGTGAAGAATCAACAGAGTGTTCAGTGGGAGGCTATGTCAGGTTCGTCAGATACAGACATTCATTCCTGCCAGCAGCCATCACTTTGAGGAACAAAATTGATTGATTGATGATTATTGTTGTATTGTTACTTTGTATATATGTTATATCGTTTAGTAAAAAAAAGAGAGAGAGCGAGCCAATTACAACATGGAATTTCCCTTCTAGGATAAATAAAGTATTATTCATTTTATGTCATTTCATGTACAAGATAATTCAAAATACTTTACAGGGATAAAATGTAGACATAAGCAAGAAAAGGCATGCAAGCAGCCAAGTTGGGACTTTATAAGTATATATCATTTCATTCAAATTAAGATTGATCTGGATTGAATTAGTGATTTTTTCTAATCATTTCTTTTTAATATCCACCCCAACAGAGTAGAAATTTAATTTGAGTATTGCCAGCAAGATTAACTTCCATTCTGATTATCTTGAGCAAAATCTTTATTTTAGTGCTTTTGGAATAAACTGAGCAGCTCTGGGAGGCTCAAACTTCCATGTACAAAACTACAGGAAGGCTCATGGGGTGAATACTTCCCACCGTCAATCCAACTTAATTCTGTTTGGGGTGGAATTAGTTTCCCACTCAGGTGACCGCCAAACCACAACAGCTGCCTGTGTGTTTGTATGTATGTATGTGTGTGGGGTGTGTGGGTGATATGGTGTGCAATGGGCCCTAGTTTATTCAGCGGAGGAATGTGTTTGAGTTTCTGAGAGGTCCAAAGTGGTTCAAAGCCTGCTTTGAAACTTCTTATTGAGCATTTACTGTCTTGCATGGGCTCAAAAAGTGAAGTGCATGGGGAAAAATAAGGAAAATACATACATGCTAGAATTATTTTCATTGATTAGATAGTATAAATAGTATAGTGACCTGCTGTGGGGAATCGAGAAGATTACATACAGCAATATCTCAATGTAATAAGACAGGGGAAAAAGTTAAAGTAAAAGTGAGTGACAAACACATCAGTAACTGGTTTAATTTGCTGTTTCTACATCACAATGAAACTCTTAGGGACACACTAATGTAATAATCCTACAGATGATCAATAGAAAAGACACAAATGCATACATAAAAAGATGATTAAAAGTATCTATATTTCTGCATCCCACCATTCAAAGAAACCACCATCTACCTAAATACTGCAAAGATCTTGAGGGGGTTAGATATCTGTTTTTGTTTGTTTGTTTTTTAAAATGACCAAATTCTCTCCCTATAATAATAACAATAATAATAATAATAAGAAGAAGAAGAAGAAGAATGATAAATATAATAATGAGAAGAACAAGAACAAAAAGAAGCAGAAGAGGAAGGAGAGGAATAAGAAGGACGAGAAGATCAAGAACAAGACCCTGATTCTATTATAAACAGTAAGATTGTTCAAGACAAAACAAAAGCTGTGATAGAACTAAGACACTGCATACATTAAAGTGTAAAACCCTTTCAAATGTACGCGTTTTCAATGCAATTAATTCAAAATACATCCCTATCTTTCTTCAAAAAGCAATGCATTATATGATTACCCTGTGACCACAGCCTGTCTACAGCATGGGCAGCGGCCCTGGGTAAATTAATTTTTAAAAGAGGACAAATGGTGCCTCCTAGTGGCAGTTACCTGATTTGCTCATAGGCTTGCTCCACAGGACTAGCACCAATGGCCAACATGATGGACCTTCTCTTTGCTGTGGAGATGGTGATGATGACCACCCTGGTCAATACCAAGATATTAACCTGAAAATAAAACAACAGGGCACCATTATGAGAAGAGAATGCAAGGAGATTAACACAGATCTGGTGCCATGAGAAAAAAAAAAAAAAAGTCTACACTTGAACATAACAGGAAATAGAGGGACACAAACAAACCCATGCAGGCTGATCAGGCAATGATCAGTCAATGGTAAAGAAAGCAATTGCTATGCAAAATTAACTGGAAGTGTAACACATTTTCAAGGTTTATGAGATTTAAGTTTCATTTGAACTTGACTCAGAACAGGTCAGAACAGTAACAACCTGGCTGAATGTGGCTGTTATTTTTCCATCTTGAAAATAAATTTGATTATATTCTTACCATAATTATGAAGATGACAGGACCAGCAAAACCCCAGATTATGCCATTCTGCACACTGAGCCAACAGTAGCCATCAGCTGAGTATTTGCCTGAGGCTGAAGCTAATGTGATGGTGACTATCAGCACTGGCAGACCTGGTTGGAATGACAGAAAAAATAAATGACATGGGCGGAAGAGAGTAAAGGGAAGGTGTAAAAGAAGCAAAAAAGACTGATTATTACAATAGCGAAAAGAATGGAGCAACATGAAAAGGAAGGCTTAAATATAGCAGCCACTACTAACAAGCATAAGCAAAACTCAAGTGTCTTTTGAAAATAGTATCACTTCAAATATATGTTTATTTAAAAAAAAATAATAATAATCTGGCTAATCTGACCCCTTTGTAGCTTTTGACACTTGATTTAAACTCATTCTCAGACATTGTTTAGTGTATATCTACCAGAACAAATCATACATGGCTACCTTTTTACTGTGCAAGCATTGATTTGGTTTGAGAAAGCAATTTATACCCCAGCCGATGAGATAGTAATACTTCATGTGATGATCCTCGCTTAAGTTGACTGCAACCACCTTGCTCCAGAGCAGCAGACCTTCCACCAGCATCCAGCTAAAAGCTGCCATGAAGAAGAGATGGAGCAGCGCTGCTACAAGTGTACATGCCACCTTCAAACACACCAGCATAATCATGGAGACAAATGTTAGATTTCAGTTTTACATTTCAAAGTTAAACTGTCCAGTAACATGTAGTACCTGATGAACAATAGAATAAGCAATACACCAACAGTTTTAAATTTAAATAACATATAGCTTCATCAAATTAATGATATGCAAGACAGCTAGCAAAATGTGTATTGCAAATTGTCTATTTGATGATACAAAAATCAAGTGCAATAATTTATGGTTAGGCTAAATGTAAGTGAAATAGTTCCCTTTGGAAAGGCCAGAAAAATATTAGAATGGTTTGTGTTTTCACAGTTTGTATAAACTAAGAATGAATGAATGAATGTAGGCGAATTAAAAATACAGAGGCCTTCCAAAAAGCCATTTAAAGGCCAGTTTCCATTAAACCTTCAATCTCAAAGAAGCTTTGGGAATTTTGTACATGCCATGTGTAATGGATGTCATACCTTAATAACCCCTAAATAACAGACACAGTGGGGCGCTTCCACTATTTATCCACCATTTACCTTTAACCACTGTCTCTTAGAGTCCCATGAGATCATATTCACTGGTACATGAAAGGCAGATGTTTTGACTGACTGCAGGCTCAGTACCTTGTTGTTAATAGCTGTGCCGCTGCAGAGTAAAATCACCTGGGCACAAATCAGAGCAATGAACAGGTTCTTATGGATGGATGTCCTATCTGATTTGGGAATACTAGAGAGAGACATAGAGGGACAGCAACACAAATGGGATACATTTAGTGCTCCAATATTTAAAAAATAATAACAGAAATGCAGAATGCATTAAAGCAACCCTTACCGAATCTTGCATTTCAGAAAGCACAGCAAAATTATTTGAATATCAACAGTCCGGCCTAACTCCCACCGCCTCAAGACCCACCTCCATTCCCTCCGCCTCCTAATGCAGAAGCAAAGGCCTGACAGGCAGGTCTCTTGGCCAATCCTAGGCGGGGGTCATACTGCAAGGATTGGTTGGAGTTTTCATTGAAAATTTAGAGATTGGAATAATATTTTATTTTGATTAATGGTGGGTCTGTCTTGCATTTCAGGGTTCCATTATTCATAGCATTTTACCCTGTTAAAAAAACAAACAAACTGTTTAACAATTCAACGTTGGTAAGGGTTGCTTTAAGAATATCAAGAATTTCCCCTTCCCAGGAATACTATTTAACCCCCTGAAGCCCTTTTCAGACATCCTGTGCAGAAACTAAACTTTGTCAGAATCATGTTTGATTCAGCATGGCATTTTCCAGTGGCAAACTTAATATGCTTAACTTTATATACAGACCTAAAAGTTATGCTTTTTAAAAAAATAAATAAAAAGGTTTAGCACAGCACAAGTCAAACTCTAAGCAGCAACAGTAACATATATAAAAAAGTGGAAAGACGTAAACATCCCACAAAAAAACAACAACACAATCTTCAAAAAACAATCACCACAGTTTAAGAAACAACACCTTAGCAGCATACCTGATTTAACCACATTAAACATTACTTATTGATTACAGTATGCATTAACTGGTGAGCACTGCTTAATTAAACTAAATAACCCAAACCTACTGTGTTGCATTTGCAAAAGGTGGGGTGGGAGATGTTTTCCAGGCACATTTTTAAAAAATTTTGTTTAAAATCTCTTTCACACCCCAATAGCAGCATATTAATTAAATGCTCTGACACACACACAAAAAAAGTCACTTGCACAACAGACAGTACTGAAAAAACACCAATCATTTCAAACAGCCTGCTCTAAATGGTTGAATGATGGTACTGTATGTCTATCAAACTCAACTGCCATTTTTCCTCCCCACTCCTCCCTCTACAGTACATGTGCCCCTCTCATGCACGAATTGTGCGCTCTCAGTGATTTGGTAGGCAACGAAGTAAAGCTGGGGACACACTACTTTCACAATCTTTACCGATTTTAGAAAAACAGGAGCACACACTAAAAGACTCCCCTCAGCAGATCTTTTTTTGACAACTAATGCTGGGCTTAAACCAAACTATTTTCACAGCCACAGACTAAAAACTAAAAGTCTTGAGTAAACTCAGGAGTTTTACTGGAGTCACAGAGCACTTCTGCCAACTCAGTCATTAAGTTTAAGGTGGTAATCTGCTCTGAAGAAGATCTGACAATGGCCCCGAAAGTGAAATTTTTTGACAACACATGATGAGTCCAGACAGTGTAACGGGCTGTAATCTTTCATTAAGGTTGACATCTTTTTTTTTTTTTTTTTTTTTTTTTTCCGGTTCTCCTAGCTTCCGCCCCCCCCCCCCCCCCCCCCCCCCTTTTCATGTCATCTTGCACTTGCATATCGTTGCAAACCTCCTATCTCCATTTTACATCATTAAAAAACCCTCTACTTCATGTGAGCTTGATTTGATGAAAATATTCAAAAAGTAAATAAATAAATTAATACAATTGACCCTTCACTAAGTACCGCCCCCCATGGTTACAGTTGCTAAGTCTGGCAAACTTTCTGTTTTTAGCTAATTTCTATGTACATCAACATGGATTGCTCAGTGATTTCAGTGAACATATTCTAAAGGAAATTGTGTTAAATTTCTGGAGTAATAGTTGGGAATATCAGAGGCAGCTAGACAGAGAGGACTGCAGGATGCATCTGAGGAATTCATTATCATTTGTCGACGGAGTAATGTTGATGAAGAGGATGTTAAAATCGTAGCGAAGGCTCAGCATTCATACAGAAAGACTCAGAAACTCCACATCCTGATGATTTATGTCCAAAACAAACGTACAGTATAAAGGAACAACAACGTTCTTGCATCGCATAGTAAGTTAACAGATTGTTTTATTTTAAGCCAACTGTCATGTATGACTCCAGAAAGTTTCAGGTATCTGACGTGTTTTAGCCTATTGCTGGATGTTTCCCCCTTGACCAGGACGTTGTTCCCACATCGTGGGTTTGATCAATACATTTAATTTGATCGGGATAGCAGATACTGGATCTGATCGGGATAGCAGATACTGGATCTGATCGGGATAGCAGATACTGGATCTGATCAGGATAGCAGCTACTGGACTGAGAAACTAGCAGAGAGGACCGTGTTATATTTGTCTCTGTTTGGCAACCAACGTGACTTACTAGTGTTTATCTGGTGTATTTGATTAGCCTCTAGCGACACACAGCTACCTTACTCCATGTTAAAACAATAGCTTTTACTAAATATTATTCCGCTGTCTTGTAGCTGACTACTGTGCTAGGTGGCATTAGTATCGTACCTCGGAATAAACAGTTTGTCCAGCTCCATGTTCAGCCTCATGCAGCTGCGAGTGAGGTCCTCCACACTGTTCAATCAATCTTTCACGCCATTAAATCCATATTTCACACCTTTTAGTCCATATTCCACGCCGTTTATCCATATTCTACACCGTTTATCCATATTCCACGCCGTTAAGTCCATATTCCACACCCTTTAGTCCATATTCCACATCTCTCCACTTGTGTTTTTTGGTTTTGAGAAGACAAAAAATACAACATTACCCAAACGTTCTGGATACCTGTCATCAGACTTGAGAATTCTGTCTATGCCTCGTCTATGGAAGTGAAGTTTGCCAGAAACTCCTTTCTTTAGCTAAAGTATGATTGGTCAGCAGCACTTCTGGGGTGGGCCTGGCGAAGGGTCAAATACAATCAAATATAAGACTTTAATGTAAAAAACTCAATCAAAAGTTTGATGATGCTATGTCAAGGTTTTACAAAACCAAATGTTTTTTTCAATTTATATGGTCTTGTGAAGCAGAGCCTGATTCTGAAGAGAATTTACGCTGTCTGCAAAAACACATAGGTTATATGGGCCAGATACAACTCTGCAACTCTGTACAAGCGGACACCCAACGCTTCTGTCGTGTTGTCTTCTCCTCTTTTAACAGGATGCGGTGCACATTGGGTGCGTCCTTGAAAGATCATTAGAGGCCTGATATGTGCTCCACATTGTTTCTGGTCAAATTTGCATTTTTCCCTTGCCTGGAGATCGTTTTCATACCACTGCTGTGTACAGATGTGGGCATGAAAAAGTTCCCCTTTCTGCCGACTGCCAGCCACTTACCAGGAACTTGTCTGCTAATTCAATTGCACAGAGAAACGCCTGTGTGCCCAGGAGAAACGATTTCAGAGCATAAATGAATGCCCGGAACAAGGATGTTTCCACATGCCAAGTTTGGACACCGTGCGTGATGACGTATTCGCGGTACAAATCGTTCAGTACTAGTGCACTATTAGTGCACCATTTCTGACAGAAAAAGGCAGAACTTTTTCATGCCCGCATCTGTATTTTTGGGGAGGGGGTTCTCACTAACACACACAAAAAAAGTTTTGCATTTTTTGTGAAAATGTTGTCACGTAATCAGGGCCTAAAGACTGGGTATCACACATTTCACAACTGCACCGGATCAGGGAGCAGAGGCCAGCTGGTCGCATCAAACTCACGCAATAACTCTCCCGGAGCTCAGTGTGAACAACCATTGCCGGCAGACTGCTTACTGCTGCTGTGCAGCTATTTGCTCTGATAAATCTGCCAAAAAAGAAAAAAATGGATGCAAGTCAAGTCGTGGAGACATCAGCATTTGCAGCATGGACCTTTTGCACAGCAAACAGAGTTGGAGGTGAGCAAATTAAATACAGTACTTTAAGGAAAAGATGTTCATCAGCTGTTGACTAGCAAGCTATCCTGTTATCCACTCAGCTGTTTCCTGCTGTCTTTGTTGACTTGCTTGTGAACCCTTGGGAACAAGCACTGTCCATTCCTGCACTTTGGAGGTGGGCCGTGGGGGAAGTTTGAAAAATAGAGTTCAGACTTTTGAATAATTTTTAAATTATAGTTTGCTCAAACCTCACCCACACACCGTTAACGATTCCCATCCCTACCTAAAATAGCATTTATTGTTTCCCAATGATTTCAGCCACTTAAGCTCAACTAGCATCAAAATCACTGCTTAAGACATAGCATAATTACTAGGGTTTCACGATACACTTAACTCACGAGATAAGACATTACACGATATTGAGTCCACGAGAACTAGACAAGACAATATTTTCACATTACTTCTGAGAAAACAAAAAGTGACAAATATGGCTTGAAAAAAAATTTGATGTCTTTATATAACAGTCATAAAACAATGCAGGTCCATTTAGAAATATTTTATAAGCTGCATCCATGCAGGACTAAAGCAGGAGCTTTCACAGTTGAACTCCTTTCCACGAATAGAATTAAATATTTCTTCTTTTTTTAAGTGCAAAAATTTGTGCAAAATTGCAACCAAAGTACTACTCTGTCCATATACAGTCAGTAAAATTGCAAACAGAAACACTAGTTTGGTTTTCACTTAACAGCCTACCACTTGCTACAGTAATTTTAAACTTATTTGTCCACACTTTTCATTAATGGGCATTAATATCTGACAGTAAGCCAGGGTGAGATCAGCCAGTGGATCTTTGAGCATTTAATTTACAGTATGGGTCATAGAGCAGAGGAGATGTTCTGCTGCAGCTGGGAGCTGCTGCGTAAGGACTGAGTGTATTCCAGTTGTCTTGGAACTCGTTTTTCCGACGTAATTTTCAATAAAGTGACATCATGGCTGCGTCCAGTACCACTGTTATGTTTATTAAACTTCTATATAAGATATTTTCTGTTCATAAGTTTCAATTGTAAACGGCACGAGTTATTGTTATTGAATTTTATGGTCTCAAGGCAGTCTTTTTTTCTTTAAAACGAAGCGTGAATGTGTGTTGTTTAATAAACACACATACTGAAATTGCCTGTCATTGTCATGGTACCATTGTTATAACATCTGACGGTGTGTTCAGACCAAGTGCGATTTGGGCGTCAAGGGCGTCAGGTTTACATGCAAAGTCAATGCCCGACGCGCATCGAGGAGGCGTCGAAAAACCTGTGGCACATTTCGCGCGTCGGGCGCGGCGCGTCAAGGTGCGTTACGCGCGTCGAGTTTTGAGATTTTGAGCGTTTCATCAGCTGGCTTATTTATATGCAAAAATATCCATAAGGTGCTTTGCATTGACTCTTTATGGTAGAATGTGGGTGTGTAGGGGACGGCATATGAGCCAAATTCACCTGCGCAAACTTCCAGGGAGAGAGTGATTTATAAAGGGGAAATTGCTTGGATTTTTGTGTACAGCCGGTTTTATAAATCTGAATATTTTTCGGCGCACATAAACTTTGGGTTTGTGGGTTTTTCAATGCAATGCAGCCGGGTTTTGTGATTGCAGAAGAAGAAAAATGGCGAAGCAGCTTAAATGTAAGTAAACGTAAGTAAACATTAAAGTACCAACATTTGCTTTAGAGGCGTTGTCGTGTAGCTTTTAACAATAGTGGTATTTCTTTGTAGCAGGAAAGGTGTCTGTTGTTCATAACTGTTCATTCAAAAAAAACTTTATTGAAGTTTCGCCACTGCACGTCGCAGCGCATCTACCGACGTCACCCCATGTAGTAGAGCTGGGAAAAAAAATCGGTACACTGAAATATCCAGTAATTTCATATGCAGATTTCATATAGCGATTCAAAAATGCAATATTGATCTATTTTACCAACGAAATCTCGCGAGATTTCGTAAGATAACGTTGAAATCTCGCAAGATTTCCTGAAAAACCCGAGAGATTTCTTGACAGAACAACAAAATCTCGCGAGATTTCATTAGTAAAATAGATCGATACTACATTTTTACATAATGATATGATATCAGCATATGAAAATATTGCGATATTTCAGTGTATCGATTTTTTTTCTCAGCCCTACCATGTAGTGTCCTAAATCTCCTCGCGTCGATCCCTACATAGTGTACATGATATAGTGGACTACATCATATACACTATGTAGGGAGTAGGGAGTGAGTGGATGAGTGGATGATTTCGAACACAGCTCATATCTCCAAGTTCTGAAGCAGCTGCTTCACTCTCTGTGTCCACTGTTTTCCCCTGTACCAGCCTAACTGTATTGATGCCACACAGATATCGTATTTGGCAACCTGCAATGGCGGCGTGTATTGGCTTATAGACGTAAATATAATTCCATTATTGAACCCATAAAAATTTATTTTATAATTATTTTTAGCCTAAATATAATTTTTCGAGGAAATGTTGCAGGTACCTGTGGAGGTATTATTTTTTTTTAAATACAGCTTTTAATAAAAATGTTACATATTCAACCTTTAAGTCTCCAATACCACCAGGATGTTGCTAATTGCTTTTTTTTTTCCTTTTGGGGGGGGGGGGGGGGGGGGGGGCTTCTTGAGGGATCTGAAAACTCACTAAATATAGCAACAAAGTCGCTATATTAGCAACACTGCTGCTGTTGCTCCTCTTTTGTCAGTTTCTGGCAGACGAGACATTGCAAGGTGCATTACTGCCCCCTACGGGTGACCCACAAGACAACTTTTTGCTTAAATGGGAAATTTCGCCAAATTTAATCTTGCGAGATCTTGGGGCAAAAGATCTTGTTACAACCCTAATAATTATCCAGTATAAAAGAAAATTTTGGGATTTGTGCACCTCAAAAAGGATGGATGAATTTAAATGTGTGCCAGCATTTGTAAAATGCATGGCTGCACACTCTGTTTTTAGTACAGTCATAAATTGTAAGCGTAGATCTTCTCCTGCTCAGTGTGATCCCTCAGTGACCATAATGTTAATTAACTGCTGCAGCATTTTGCCATAAACCTTAAAGTGGACTCACACATAGACAACAGTAATTACTGAATTAGCACAAGTCAATACTGATAGAAGCATTAGGGACAGTAGAGACTAATTACACTGCCAGTTATCCCACTGCGTGTAATTGCTGTTTTACTTATCAAATGACACAGACAACACAAAAAAGAAAAATACAGAATTCTGCCTGTTTACACAGTAAGCATTTAGACAGGTTATATTGCATCATAGGTTAAATTGGACAAGAAAATAAGCAACTCACTCCAGAACAGTGAACAGCATCAAGGTCACCACCAGTGCGCACAGAGAGGCACCAGAACCGATGAATGTAAGCTTAGTCAAAATGAGCTCCTCTTCGGGACTCCACTGGAACAAAGGAGGAAGGATGAAGAGAAGACCAAAAGAAGAGCATATATATATATATATATATATATATATATATATATATATATATATAGTATAAATATATCTATATACATGGGTACGGAAAGTAGTCGGATCCCTTTGAACTTTTCACACTTTGTTTCATTGCAGTCATTTGCCAAAATCAAAAAAAGTTCATTTTATTTCTCATTTAAGGGACTAGAGGCAAGATTAAGAAATGAGACTTGCGACTGGCGCTGCAGGTAACTGCAGCCATGAGCCAAGCCGTCACGGGAGCGTGCACAAACTAAAGCTATAACGTAGTTTACTACGCTGATAAAGCCTTATTCTTCGTAGTGACACGTTTTTATTTTTTATTTTTTTTATTTTTTTTATTTTTTTCCCTCCCCCCGCGAGCGTGGCTGTCATCCGTCCCGGGCACGGCCTTTTTTTTTTTTTTCTTTTTTTTCCTTTTTTTTCATTTTTCTTTTTCCCCCCTCCCCTTTTTTTTTTTGGGCCCCATAAAAGGGAGATATGAATTTTAACAGATATTATTATAAAATGAAACAGAGAGAAAGGAGAAAGGAAGAGGAAGAGAGAGGGAGAGAAACATACCACACACATCACGACATCTGCACACACCAAACAACCAGGTCTCTTTGGAAAACAAAACAAGCAACCCCACAGAGGACCTGCAGGTGGCTATATCCTCAACACAAACACACACAAACACACGCAAACACGCAAGAAGAGGACAACCTAGCAGCGCATGGGAAGAGAGAAGAGGTAAAACTTAGCCCCATGGAAAGCAGTGTCACAGTGTCAACATCAAATAAAGGGTGCCCGATACATCACAACCCTCCCTCAAGGAGAGAAGCCCGCAAGGCCCACCCACCCCCAGCAGCCACCAAGGCCCAACCCACCCCCCCCAAAGAGCGGACATCACCCCGAAGGGGGCTGGCGGCCCCAGCCGAGCCCCCGCAGTCTGGGGCCCAGGCCCCAGCGGACCAAGACCAGCAGCTCCGACCCCACCGGGCGCCGGGCATCCCCCGGAGCGGAGACAGCGCCGGGCCCAGGGCCCAAGCGCCCAGGAGCAGCCGTATACCGTCACCGCATCCACACCGAGACACGGGCACCCAAGACATCAACACCGCAAGACCAACCACACAAAAGATACAGATCTCCCCCCGCCCGCCCCCATACAAAGCCCCGAAGCCACAAACAAAACCGCACCCCCCACCAAAGCGCCCGGCCCCCACCAACCCGCAGCCACACCGCACCACACCGACACCGAGATGACCGGCACGAACACCGAATACGAAACCCCACCCACACCGCCCAGCCCACCCAACACCTCCATACCCCCCCCCCACACACACATACACCCACCCACTCCGCTCTCCGACCTTACATACCCAGTAGTGACACGTTTTTAGTGCCTTTCAGTTGATCTGGATCGTTTGCTGACAGCAGAAGAATCTCTAACTATCCCTTGCAGTGTATGAATTTACGGCAACCGTCTCCTTCCTGGATCAAAACTATCTGAGACGCGGATGCAGCATCATTTGACCTCACATCCGCAGACCTGCACGGGAAATTCGACCACCGAATCGCAGCGCATTATGCAGCACACAGCTTATTCAAGGCAACAGAGAGAGACGTGGGTGGGCACGTTTTTTAACGCTTCATCACCTGTTAGTATTAAAAAACTGGACAGGCTTGTTTATTCTTTCGCAATTCCTGCCTTTAGTCCCTTTAATGCACACTCAGTACCCCATCTTAACAGAAAAAAAAAGAAATGTAGAAATTTTTGCAAATTCATTTAAAAAAAAAAAAAAAACTGAAATATCACATGGTCATAAGTATTCAGACCCTTTGCTCAGTACTGAGTAGGAGTACCCTTTTGAGCTTGTACAGCCATGAGTCTTCTTGGGAATGATGCAACAAATTTTTCACACATGGATTTGGGGATCTTCTGCCATTCTTCCTAACATATCCCCTCCAGTTCTGTCAGGTTGGATGGTAAATGTTAGTGAACAGCCATTTTCAGGTCTCTCCAGAGATGCTCAGTTGGGTTTAGGTCAGGACTCTGGCTGGGCCAGTCAAGAATAGCCCCAGATAGGGATGTAACGATTACCGGTAAAATGGTTAACCGTGATAAAATTCCCAACGATTAGTAATACTGTTTTAAATTTTAATTATCGTTAAAACCGTGACTGATTACTGCACTTTGAAAAACTCCCAGTGATGCTGCTCATTGACTGGAAAAACAGCAGCATTTGCAGTTTGCAATGCTTAATTTATGAAAACATGGTGGAAGGTAACGAAGGCACCCGCATGGATTGCTCTCTTGAGAATTTTCCCCCTTTAAAAAGGACAAAGTAGACATTTAGATCCATTTTGAATGTTTTAAAGATGCTGGGGGGTATTTCTATAATACCGCAATAAATCAAAAATAAAAGATAACCGTGATCATTTTGGTCAAAATAACCGTGATATGAAATTTTTATACCGTTACATCCCTGGTCCCAGAGTTGTTCTGAAGCCACTCCTTTGTTATTTTAGCTGTGTGCTGAGGGTCATTGTCTTGTTGGAAGGTGAACCTTCGGCCCAGTCTGAGGTCCTGAGCACTCTGGAAGAGGTTTTCTTCCAGGATATCTGTGTGCTTGGTAGGGCTGTCAACGAATATTCTAAATTCGAATATATGTTCGAATATTGATAAAAACCCAAGATTCGAACGTGAAAATTAATATTCGAACTTTAAATAAACAGTGGGACATTGGGGAAAAATAGCCTATTTTAGGCCTATTATTATTATTATTAGGCCTACATTTGCTACACCGGTTTGATTATAGGCCGACTTTTTTTACACCTTCTTAATTTCCTTTTTTCTTTTCATTCGTTTGGGATCTTTAATTCTACAATGTACATACTTTAACATTGTAAATCCAGATATCTACACTGCTTTCTATGTTGGCAGATACAAGGTAATCAGGATTCAAACCCCCAGCAACGGCGGCGCAAGATGGCAACACACAAAACGCTCGTCGGTAGTCTGTACAGTTATGTCTTGTATTAGTTTGTCCTCCTGTTGGCACTTTGTTCATATGGATATTCGAATTTATTCGAATTATGTGTAAATTTTAGAGCAAATATTCAAACGTCATTTTGGAGCAATTTTGACAGCCCTAGTGCTTGGTGACATTCATCTTTCCTTCATTGCAAACAGTCGTCCTGTCCCTGCAGCCGAAAAACACCACCATGTTTCACTGTTTGGACTGTATTGGGCAGGTGATGAGTAGTTTTCTCCACGCATACCGCTTAGAATTAACTCCAAAAAGTTCAGTCTTGATCTCATCAGACCAGAGAATCTTATTTCTCACAGTCTGGGAGTCCTTCATGTGATTTTTGGCAAACTCTATGCAGGACTTTCATGTCTTGCACTGAGGAGAAGCTTCCATCGGGCTACTCTGCCATAAAGCCCCGACTGGTGGAGGGCTGCAGTGATAGTTGACTTGAAGGAACTTTCTCCCATCTCCCTACTGCATCTCTGGAGCTCAGCCACAGTGATTTTTGTGTTCTTCTTTACTTCTCTCACCAAGGCTCTTCTCCCACGATTGCTCAGTTTGGCTGGATGGCCGGGTCTAGGAAGAGTTCTGGTTATCCCAAACTTCTTCCATTTAAAGGCTATGGAGGCCACGGTGCTCTAACAAACCTTAAGTGCTGCAGAAATTCTTTTGTAACCATGGCCAGATCTGTGCCTTGCACAGATTCTGTGTTTGCTTGGACAGTTCCTTCAACCTTAATGATTCTCATTCGCTCTGACATGCATTGTGAGTTCTAAGGTCTTATATAGACAGGTGTGTGCCTGTCCTAATCAGGTCCAATCAGTTTAACTAAACACAGCTGGACTCCAATGAAGGAGAGAACCATCTCAAAGAGGATGAGAAGAAATAGACAGCCTCCCGGTTGTTCAATTCTCGGTTATTTTAACTACTGGTTAACCCCTAACGGTCCGTTAAATCCTTAACCTGCCGTTAGCTAACCGACTGTTAAATATGCGTTGTTCAAAGCATGGTTAGTCATGCCGTCAGCTAACAGCACCGTCAAAGTTAACCATAGGGTTAGCACCACTGGTTAGCACCAATGTATCCCACAATTACCCATTTTGTTTACTTCTGGTATTGCAAAAAGTAATGTTGTACGTCTGTGTCTCCTTATTGCTGTGAGGAAGACACGGGGGCCGACTCTCACTTTATTTTCCCACCGTGAACAGAGCTGCTGTGAGCCACAACACACTCTTCCTCATCCCCCAGTCTCTCCATCCTTCCCCGTTCTCTTCACACTCCTCGCCACCCCCCGCCCCCCCAGCTCATCCGGCCTCACAGCACAGCAAACCCTCAGTAACAGAACACACGGGACACAGAAAGTATTGATAAGCAAACGATCCCTTTCACTTCAAGGAAAAAGAGGCAGAAATTTCTCTGCTGACGAAGAAAATGTCATTCTAAATAGTGAGTCTGTCGTGTCCACAGTTCGTTGCACGCTCCAAATCGACTCGCAAAGATTACATATATGCATTCTTTCCCGAAGTGGTGCGCAGCTCCTCGTTAGAATAATCCCCGATGTCAAAATCAAAGCCACAATAACCGCCGTCCTTCCTTCTCTGAACCGGCATCATGAACGCAGCGTTAGCAACAAACGGCATAATGAGAGAAAACCACACCGTTAAAACTTTAGCGGCGGTCCTTAGGTGCGTTAACTTTAACGTCAAGATAACACACGGTTAAAGTTAACTGAGTTTTGAACAACAACATAACCGGACTGTTAAAGTTAACGGTCGGCTAAATGTATTTAACGGCTGGTTAAAAGATAACGGAGTTTTGAACAACTGGGCCCTGTTAGTTAAATATGAGTGTCACTGCAAAGGGTCTCAATACCTTTGACCATATAATATTTCAGTTTTTCTTTTGTAATAAATTTGAAAAAATGTTTACATTTCTGTTTTTTTTTCTATCAAGATGGGGTGCTGAGTGTACATTAATGAGAAATAAAATTAACTTTTTTGATTTTAGCAAATGGCTGCAACGAAACAGAGTACAAATTTTAAAGGGGTCTGAATACTTTTGGTATATATATATATATATATATATATATATATATATA
The DNA here is from genome assembly GCA_023101725.1 of Atherinomorus stipes. Taxonomy (NCBI): domain Eukaryota; kingdom Metazoa; phylum Chordata; class Actinopteri; order Atheriniformes; family Atherinidae; genus Atherinomorus; species Atherinomorus stipes. The sequence continues at coordinate 26,357 of JALJCO010010035.1, read as the reverse complement.
TATATATATATATAGGTATATATGTGTGTGTGTGTGTAGCTAGGTAGAGAAGTTATTTTCTAACAAAGAAAGTTTCCATGATTGACTGATCTCATACATATTTGGAGTTACCTGAGACGGCAAGTAATTCATCAGCACTGCGAAGTTGGTGGTGTGGTTGCAATAACATGAAGTGACACTTGAGCTGACAAAGATCACAGAGCAGCCATCACTGGACCAGCTACTTTTATGAGTATGCCTGTAAAGTAAAATCCAAATGAAAAGATAATTCCTTAAAATATAATACCATTTGCCTATTGTGCGTAACTAAATTTCTGGAATGACATACAAGCATCATGTCACAATGAACTGTACAGATGTTCAATTTCTTTTCCATATTGCACTTATCAGATCTGTTAATGTAATGTAGGTTATACTTACATCAGGCTAAAATTCCAAAAGGCGCAAACAGGAGTAACTCTCTGTGAATACTCCACCTAGAAATGGAAACACAGGTCTGCAGTGATTTTCCTCTTCAGACAAAATACAAGGACAATCCCCAGCTAAACATATAAAAGGTCCTTCACGTGCTCTCAGGTAACCAATATTGAAATATAAAAATGTTTACAGAACATTCAGGGGCTTGTTTCACAAAGCAGGTTTAATAAAAACCCTGAGTTGTTTAACCCTAAATTAGGGAAATTGAGTTTTCTATTTCACAAAGGCAGGTAACTTGATCGTCAACCCAAAGAAAGAGGAGTAATTCTAGCCTGTTTCACAAAGAGGGGTAACTTGCACCCTCGGTCAGTAACCAGAGTAACAGACTCTTTGAAACCAACCTGGTCGCGTTGTGTGAAAAAGTGTTTGCCCCCTTCTGATTTCTTATGTTTGTCACACTTATTTGTTTCAGATTATCAAATAAATTTAAAAATTAGACAAAGATAACACAAGTAAGCAGAAAATGCAGTTTTTAAATGAAGATTTTTATTTTTAAGGAGGGAAAAAAATTCCAAACCTACATGGCCCCGTGTGCCTCCTAAACTTAATAACTGGGTGGGCCACCCTGAGCAGCAACAACTGCAATCAAGCGTTTGTGATAACTGGCAATGAGTCTTCTACAGTGCTGTGGAGGAATTCTGGCCCAGTCATCTTTGCAGAATTGTTGTAATTCAGCCACATTGGAGGGTTTTCGAGCGTGACCCGCCTTTTTAACATCATGCCACAGAATTTCAATTGGATTCAGGTCGGGACTTTGACTAGGCCACTCCAAAGTCTTTAGCTTTGGAGACTTTGGGGTCTAGATAGACGGATGGATGGATAGGTGAGTGAATGTATGTATGTATGTATGTATGTATGTATGTATGTATGAATGAATGAATGAATGAATGAATGAATGAATGAATGAATGAATGAATGAATGAATGAATGAATGAATGGATGAATGGATGGATGGATGGATGGATGGATGGATGGATGGATGGATGGATGGATGGATGGATGGATGGATGGATGGATGGATGGGTGGGACATTTATATTTGCCAAACGTAGTCTCGCTCTCCCCTCAATGCAGATATTGTTTCTTGCCCCGCGTTTTTTCGCAGATGGAAGTTTTTTCATATAATGTGGGAGATGCAGGGCATTTGAGCAATGCAACAGTTATATTACATCTTAGCACTGCCAACAAGGGAACTTCTCCCTGTGGTGGCAGACAGTCTGACTCAATAGATATATACTGTTAAAGTTATGACAAGGACAAGGACAACTGATAAAGTTAGGGCGACGTGACAAGTTATGAACCTAGATTTCAAGATGGGCTGACGTGTCATTCACAGACAGGAGACAGGAGGGGAGGGGTTTTGACACAGAGGGCCCTTTTGAGCATCACAGAAACAGGGAGACAGAAGCATGGGCCCGGAAGACGACAGACAGCTGACCAGGCCGAACTTCGTTACTGACCGCTGAGACACGTACAGGATTTGACGACACAATCCTCTGCCGTAGTTTGCCAGTTATATTGTAATAAACGTGTAACCTTAAGAGACGCGTCTGTGGTCCTTCACCGCCGCCTCCCGGTCTCCGCTCAGCCTCAGCTGACCGGCTGACCAACGAAGTGCCTGACTAAAAACAACACGCTGCTGAAATCCATAATTCAGGTCTGTACTCTGACTCATAAGACAACATTAGCTTCTCTTATCATTATACCTAAACGAGCACCACTTCTGATCAGATAGCGAGGACGTTGCGCTACCACATCCCCCACAAGCTATGGCAGTACAAGAGCACATGCTGGCTTTTTAATGCAGTGGTGCATGCAATAAACCCCAGGTGGAAATACTCTGAGTTGACTGAACTGAGTGAATTCAGCTGTTCTGGAACCAAAAACTTATAGATTCCTATCTCAGAGTAGATCAAATCAGAGTTTAGGATTTGGCTCAGTGTTTGTTGAACCTGCTTCAAGAAACAGACCCCGGGACTGCAAATTAGAGTTAGACACACTATTTTCCAACATGTTACCTGGTATTGTATCACACCTTCCTAATATCTGACCACTAGAAGCAGTGATGCTAACAGGGACTGCCCAAAGACATTGCCTTAAAGATTTGGCCCTGGTCAAAGTAGAAGAGCTCTTTCCTCCTATGGATTTCTGCAGCATTTAAGGAACTGAAAATTAAACTGACCATTTGTTTGTCATTAACTAATATCTTAACCATTGATGTATTCCTGCATTAAGATAATAGCCACGGTTACTCTTGAGGGGGTGATTGTAATGTTTCTGGCTCAATTCTGTATTGCTATTCCTTTTATCTTTACCTCTCACCACTTGGTCAGCATGATTCAGCAAAAAGAATAACAACCATGTGCTGCTGACTAGCTCCATTTGTGTTTATTAAAAGGAAACGATATTTGCTTCATTTTAGGATATTATTTCCTATGAGCAGAAATGTCTATATAAAAGTGAACTGAATGTATTAACAACTTTGAAAGTTAATGTTACCACCTTTATGCTATGTACATGTATCCACATAAATAACTCATATCATGGACTTAGTAACCATACTATGGGACAACACTCTGAACAATGTACCATACCACATGAGAAGAAGATAGGGTGTACTGCACAGCCACAGGGATGGTTTGGGCTTTCAAGGCATCACGGACAGTGGCTGATATGACAGCAGAGGTAAGGAGACCAGGGAAAAATCTGGAAAGGCAGATGGTACTTATCAGTTACACTTGTCTTATACTATATATAGATGCATAAAAACTTAAAGGGATATTGTGTAAGTTCTCCTGTGTTTTATTCACAAAAACTGATTATTTGGTTCAAAAGTGTTTTTTCATTAATCAGTAATCACTCCCATCAACAAACTGAAGTGCTCCTCTAAGTTCTAAATTTGCCGTTCGTATCATTCATTTATACATCGAGCGGGGCGGCTCGGTGAAGGCTGCCATGTCGTATCGCCATGTTTTTGCGTTCGGGAGAAGCGTGACAGTAGGAAAACACAGAAACTCACCGGACACACCGGAGTTTTCAGCTCAGTTCGAGGTAATGCCTTTAAAAAGTCACCGCGCCGCAGTGGGGAGAAACTAGCGTCTCACTGATGCTGGGTTCACGTGCAGTCAGGCAGACGGCCGTTGGTAACAAACCAGATGTCATTTTAATCAATGAAGCCGAGCGAAAGACGGTAAAACATGGGTCAGGGAAAACAATACGACATCGCCATGACAACAAATCAGATGTGGACTGATGTCACTGTAACTGACGGACCACATCTTCACATAGAGGCCGGTGATAACTTTACATGCAGCGGATGTCGTCGGTCTGCCCGGTTTCACACGAATGCAGCATGAAAAGTACGAGGGAGCTGCTCCCGATTACACAATGTCCCTTTAATTCAGCTAACTGGTATCCACTGAATGATAAATGAACACAGTGTTGCACAATATATTTGAGTTAAACCAGAACACACAGGTTCAGTTTTGATTAAATATTTTTATCTTTAGTTCAAATGATAATTATTTTTGGAGAAAATGAAAAGTAATTTAGAGGTTTTTTTCCTTGTTTTCTTACACACATTTCTCTTTTTGGCATATAATTCAGCTTTTTTTATGAAAAGATGCTTGCAACAAGTCATTTTCTGATTAAAACATATTGTAATCCATCCATTTCCAACACCGCTTATTGTAATTGAGGGTAGGGGAGCTGGAGCCTATCCCAGCAGTTAGGTGAGAGGCAAGTACACCCTATCTCAGAGTAGATCAAATGAGAGCTTAGGCAACTCCAGTCCTCGAGGGCTGGCATCCTGCAGGTGTTTGGAGTTGCCCTGCAGCAACACACCTTGTGACTTAAGCAGAGCTTGATATCAAGCTCTGCACAAGTCTGCTAATTACCCATTGATTGGAGTCAGGTGTGTTGCGGCAAGGAAACTCCAAATGGCTGCAGGATGCCAGGACCAGAGTTGCCTACCCCTTCCCTAGACAGATCGTCTATTGCAGAGCAAACACAGAGAGATAAACCACCACTCACTCTCACTCCTAAGGAGAATTCGAGTAGGGGTGTCCAGCTCTGGTCTTTGAGGGCCACAATCCCGCAGGTTTTAGATGTTCCCCTTCTCCAACAGACCAGATACAAATCAAATGGCTCTCCCCTACAGCTTGTTCTCAAGTTCTGTCAAAGCCTTCTGACAAATTTATTTAATTCAGGTGTGCTGCATCAAGAACATCCAAAACCTGTAGGACAGCAACCCTCAGGGACGGACTTTGGATAACCATGTCTGAATGGTACAGTAGGATGAAGCCAGAGTACCCAAGAACCCATGCATACATGGGGAAAACATTCAGAAAGGCCCCTGTTCAACCATAGTGGTGATGGGCATGGCTCTGGCTAGGCTATGGCAAGAGGGGTGGCTATGGCAGTGGCAGGTGAGACAGATTGGTGCAGTTGTTCTACATGAGTAGTCATTACTTGTCTTTATCTGCAGTGGGGTCCTGAGCCCCAGGAGAACAATTTGTGATGAGTGCAGGCAGAAAGGGCTGTCCAGTTTATATTTAAATAAGCCAACCAAACTGAATCCGTGTGTGCTGTTGTTGTCTGTGGGTGAACCCTGAGAGTAGCAACTAGGGCTGTGGGATATACTGATATGATATCACGATATAATATTTACATGAGAGAGATATGATATTTACACATATCGTTATATCGCGGTATTAGTTGTGCAAATTTTTTTGCTTCATCTTTTTAGTAATGACCCGGCTGCACCTTGACTGACTACAAAGGGGTCACCTGATTATTTAATAAGGGTGAGAAAAAATATAGATACACCGAAATATCGCGATATTTTCAAATGATATTTTCAAATAAAAACGCAGTATCAATCTATTTTACAAATGAAATCTCACAAGATACTATCATTTTGTTACAAAATCTCATTAGATTTCATGAAATACTGCAAGATTTCGTAAAAAAACCAACGATATCCTGCGAGATTTCATTAGTAGAATAGATCGATTCCGCATTTTTAAATGTAGATATGGTATCGGCATATGAAAATATTGCGATATTTCAATGTATCAATATTTTTTCCCACCCCTATTATTCAAACATTCTGGAAGACACTCCTTCCCAAGACTTTTATAAAGAAATCATAAAAACAGCCAACTATCTTTAATTACTTCAATTTAACAAACATTTCTAACCAGTGTTTTGCCAGTTTAATCACTGCATTGGTGCTATACCTTTATGCTAAACATGTTTCAATTAAAAAAAACAGGTGTTTGATCTGAAATGAAACTTTCAGACAAATTAGGGTAAAAATACTGGTATGTATCATATATCGTCACCTAAAATATATCGTGATATGATATTTGGTCCATATCGCCCAGCCCTGGTAGCAACGCTGCTACACAGTGAACCTCTTGCTAACCACACAACTGTGCAGCCAAACCCATTTAGAAAAAATATATTAATAAGTAGAAGTAAAATCAAAGAGTTTTGATGTCTGAATAAAAATTGTTTCTATTGGTTTCTTTAAATTCCATGTCTGATTAGCATGTCAGAACAAGCCAACCTTTTTTTCTTTCTCTTGGTGGCTCGGTGCAGGCTCTTGTGCTTTTGACACGATGGCATTGAGATGGCTGTATTGGGTATGAATAAACATCACTTCCTCGCATCCTAATTTGAGAAAAGGTTTAAGCACATCAGTTTTATTTAAATCCATTTTTGTTTTCTTGTTACACCTGTACATAGAAACTCCAATATGGACAATGAAGATTAAAATCAAAACTAATTTTAACTGCATTGTTTAACTGGTCATTTAACCAGCAAAGAGTAATTATCATTATTTGTTCTGCAGTCTAATGCAGCTTGCAATACAAACAGAAAGAAGTCTGTGTGTGCACATGGATAGTTTTAACTTCTAAATCATGCAGAACTTGTTTAATATGTGTGCATCACATCTGTAAATGATCATATTTGTGTTTTAAAGCTTTATCTTTACAGCAAGTGAACATCAGGTGTGGGTGTGTGTTTGTGCTTCCTACCTAGTGAGTGTATCCTCTTGAGTTCTGAGTCTGGGATAAGCAACTCATCCCGACTGCTGCTACTGGGCTTGTGAGAGCCAACTGCAGATGGCTTGAAAACTTGATTATGGCTCTCCTGTGACAGTTTCTGCCACTTCATGTAAACATCTGATGGCACACATGGCAAAATCAATGCAAACATATTGACAATAACAGCAACCATAAGAAGAAATGGGTTTCTTTTTGAGTGATGCAAACCCACCACAACTATACATCCTTTTTTTGTTTTTTATTAATCTGGTAGTATAAGATACTACGTACTGTATTAAAACTGTTTTAAGTAAATTGATTTTTTGCTAGGAGAGTTACAACCAGATAAAGGACCACTTCTTTAGGCAGTCTGGCCAAGGTGTTTTTTGTGTCTGGGACCACAAAGGTTGAAAAGCCTATTTAAAATATTGCAATATAGAATAAAACTAGGGGTAAAAAGAACAAAGGACTATAACAACAAAACTCCACACTTATCTTCTTCCATTCAAAAAACTATCTAAAACAGAGAGGGGTTTACTTCAGAGCAGTTATTATACGACCCTTGTAAGTTTTCAGAAGCGAGTGTGTACAATAAGTAGAGGTTTACCGCAGAAAATGGCAAAACTTGAATAAAGAAAAGACAAAAACATCACACAAATAACATGTCAAAGGTTTAAATGCAATATTACCTATGTTTTTAGTAGAAAGAGTGAAGCCTCTATGCTCTGGAGACAGCATGTCTGCCAGAGCCTCAGTGATACTATCAATGCTCTTCACTATAGTAAAGGGTCCAATGTTTACCTGAACAAAAAGTTAGAACAATGACATTAAAAGGGAAAATAATGATTGCCATGTTTGCCATATAAAAATGTGTAACATGGAAAGAAAAACAAAGTACAAGATAAGTCCTTTTAAGGCAGGGCTGCCCAAAGTTCGGTCCTCAAGAGCCACTGTTCTGCAGATTTTCTGTCTCCCTGCTCCAACACACTTGACTGAAATTAAATGAATCCGAAAGCCTATGCAAGTCTGCACAATGACTCCTTAATTTGAGTCAGGTGTGTTGGAGCACGGTGGCATAGAGAACCTGCAGAATCGTGGCCCATGAGGACCGGAGCTGGACACCCCTGTTTTAATGAATTGCTCAGAAGCATCTCTTTTTTTTTTTTTTTTTTTACTGATTAGACAGGTTATACATTCCCTCACCCCATCCTCAGTCTGACCCATCCATTGTGTGGCCAAGTCTGGCTCCAGCATCATACTTGCAACGTTTACATAGCTGGTGGTAATAGACTCCAGGACTCCTGCTGCATTAGTTCCTGCATGGTGAGTGCTAGCTACGATCATTTCAATCATCTGGGAGAGAGAGAAAACATCACTGGAGGTCAGAGGGGGAGGGCCACTAGTCTCAACTGTATATTGGATAGCCTTAGTAAGCTGCTGCAACAAGGTTAGGTCTCTGTTCCAGGAGGCGTTGACACTTAGTGCCTCCATCACCTGAAAAAAACAAAACACAGGTAAAGATTTGCCAGTTATTTTCCTGTTGGAATACCAGTGGTATGCAGTATTGTTGAGAGAGAGAGAGAGAGAGAGAGAGAGAGAGAGAGAGAACGAACGAACGAACGAACGAAAGAAAGAAAGAAAGAAAGAAAGAAAAAGAAAACAGAATTTGTTTTACTCACCGGTTTTGTCTTGGGATCATTATTCAGTCTACTAAAGAATGGTGACTTCGGTAAGCTGAAACCATCCAAACCCTCTGCAGAGACAGACAAGTTTACAAGAATATAGGTAGTATTAAAATCCAACCACATGCTGTAAAAATAACACATAGTAACTATTACAGGCCAACTTCATTGGATTGAATGAAAATATTTAGGTACAGGTAATACTGTATTTTTATGAGTAACAAATCATCATGATACATCGACAAACAGTAAATGAGTGCAAGTTGAAATTACCCTTCTTAAACTGACAGACAGCTCCTCTACTTGAGTTGCACTTTTCAAGCCCAGAGCTCTCCCCAACAGGGTCAAAGATGCCACAATCTTCATTTGACAAAGTGAACTCAAATGAGAACGTTAAATTCTGTGAAGAATTTCCAACCAACAGGGATTCCAAAAACGAATCTGCCAACACAGTGAAGTTTCAAAGTTAAGAAGGTGGTGGATTATTCTTTATGCTCTCATGTGTTAATAAGTTAGAGTGAATGCATGTTCAGCTACAGTAACATACACTTCACAATCTAGCTGAGAAAAGGCAAGGTTTCTAAAACGTCACATTATGACAGTCTAAAATCTATCATGTCACTCTACTTTTTGCCTGCTTCAATGTAATAATCAAATTCCCAAAATTAAATCCCTGTTGAGATAAAGTATCACATACTGTGGTTGCTTTTATAACCAATAAAACATCTTTAAATTTTTGTTTGTGGGATTTTTGCCAATTCTCCATATAGCATGATTTAGGGTGTTATTATTGGACTACCATCTTCTCATGGTTTTTTTGACTGCACAAATTACTTTTAAGAAAACTAAGCAGCTAGTTAGAAAAGCCTATGGCTGATGATTACTGGGTCAAGGTTCGATGATTCAGTTCTTTAAAAAATCTTTGAACTTTTCATCACTTGGCCTCTTTCAACAATAAATGTGAACAAGCTAATGCCCCAAAGAGCCAATTTTATCACTAACTGATGCTGAAAATGAATCATTTTGGCCTTGTGGACCTAAGTTTATTTTATACCTGCGTGACTATTCTAAGTAAAATAAATGAGAAACATTTACTTGAGAGCCTTGAATAGTGAGCTGTCAGTGTAATTAAATGACTTCTGGTCTGCTATCCAGGTGGTTAGAGCATTAATTAGTAAACTGTGGTTAAGTCAAACAAATTAAGTGAAAAACAGTTAAAGCTGCAGTCATGTCGTGTAATATACATTAAAGATAGGATCCCTCCATCATCTACAGCAGTGGTGGGGAGCCCTGGTACTTGAGGGGCCAGAGTCCTGCAGGTTTTCTGTGTGTCCCCATTCAAGCACATCTGGAGTGGGGACACATATGGATCCGACAGCCTATCAAGTTGTGCACAGTGACTCAGAATCAGGTGTGTAGGAGCAGGGACAGATGGAAAACCTGCAGGATGAAGGCCAAGGTTCCCCATCACTTATCTACAGCATGTCATTTAGTCAATCAATATTTTAGTCAAGCTGAATTAATAGTTATTGCTATTAAGTCAAGGACAATTAGCCCCTTTTAAAGATCTTTAATGGAAAATGAATGGCTCTTTTGAAGAGGATGCTGACATAAAGAGCAATAACACTATATAAAGAGATTTTTCATGTTACTCAAAAATACCAGTAAGAAATAGTTCTCAATAAGTGAATTAATATTTAAGTAAATATGGTTACTAATAAGATTAATATGTCTAATAATGTGTATAATAAAGCAAATTTTTGACAGGATAAAGTTGGGGCATGCTATACTGGCTGTATTATACTGGGTGGGTTGGAGATTATCCAAAAACTCAAGAAAACAGCTGTGCATTCAGCAGATACAGTGTGTGATATTTCCCAACTCCTCCTAACTAAGTTAACCTCCAAAACACAAGTTTAACATTATACTGTACATATGTAGCATTGTAAGGAAGACTGTTCAGTCTGCATGTTCAGTTCTAGTAGAGGGAGTGGGGCTTTTGGACTCATTGCTCACTGGGGACAATGATGTCAGAGAGGGAGAAGTCTGTTTTGAAGGGTGGGACTCAGAGTGACGTGAGTCACAAAACATTTACAAGAACCATTAGGAGCCTAACCATTTACCCATTACGTTCATCAGATAGAGAAAGCAAGGAAGGAAAGGAGTTTGAGAGAATGCATATAAAAAGTTTGCCAAAACATGCCAAAATTTCAGAATGTACAAAATATATCCTAATTAAGCTTTTTTTGCTGATCCTAAGCTCAGTTTTTATCTGCCAATACTAACAACCAGATTGAAGTTTATATTTCCTCACAATGTTAGAGAGTAAACAGTGCTCAACAGCTGAGATAATGATTGTGTAATTGGTGTACATAAATTTTCTCAAAAGTTGTTGTTTTCCAAAGAACAAAGCCCTAATGTGCGATATACTTGTGACATTATAGTAAACCCTAGGGCTGTTTTGTTTCTTAATGATTCGTAAATTATTTATATAAATTATTATATAAATAATATTTTTATATTATTTATATAAAAATTGCAGTTATTTAAAAAAACTAAAACTTTGGTGCATTTTTGTTCTATGGCAAAATAAGAGGAGCACAACTTGTAAGGTAGGCAGTCACTTCCTTTCTTCACATTGAGACACCATCGCTGTATATCAGGGCATTGCTGTTTCAGTTTATAAAAGATCATTTATTAACTTATTAAATCAGAAAAAGCAGATATGAGTTGTTTTGTCTTTTAAAATTAAAGGTTAAAATAGTCTAATGTTTACATACCTTGTTCATTTCTAAACTAAATGTTTTTACATGAAGTTCAAATTCACACGAATGCTATCTGTGTGTACTATCATGTTTCCTTAAATTTTCGATCCATTAAATTTAGATATTAAATGGCAGCAGTTTAGGTAATAGCAGTCAAAACCTCATATTTTATAAGACAATCTAGCAGTTTGGTTTCAAAGACATAAGGCCGGCTTAGATAATGGTGCATTATTAAAAAGTGTGTTGACAATAATGAGTCTGTATGAGATGGTTTCTCTGCATAGCAACCAACCCCCCCTCTTCCCAAACTAGAAAAACTGTTAACACCAGGCAAATGTTAGGCTTGAGGACACCACTGGACCATGTGGACAAATTTGAGCCTCTCTCTGTCTTAATAGGGAAACAAATCCCTGTATGATCTTGTCCTTGATTTAAAAACTCTGATACAAGTCTTCAGCTACATTCTTTATCCTCATATTTAATCCTAACTAATGTACCCTGACATGGGCTGTCTCTCCACAGCTTCTTAAGCGAGGACTCCATTTCCATGGCCGCTCCACTCCACTTGAACTCCAGCCCAGTGGAGACGGGTGAACACTCCTTTTCCATGGTGAATATTTGGCTGCTGTTTAGTACTCGATCCCAAATGTGCAGTTCCGTGATGCTCCCCGAGAATGATTCATCACCCTTGAAGGAGCCAAATGTGTCCTGCGCCTGGCCGATAATGAAAACGCCATCAGGGCCAAGGCTGTCAGTACTGCTTAGGCCGTCACCCCTTGAGACCATAAGACCATCAATATATAGTGCCCAACGTCCACCATTCTGGCTCCAAGAAACACACACCGAGTGCCAGGAGTTGTCATGCTCGAAGGCGTCTTCATAAGGCCCTTGAACGCCATGGACCTGCAGAGCCAGCTGCACAGGTTTCCCCCGGATCAGCTTTGCTCGGAGCTGCAACTCGTTAATGTAGGAGTGGATGTAATAAGAGAAGACTGTGGAAATTCCAAAGTAATTTGGATCGAAGCGGAGTTGGGTGCAAACGGTCACTGAACCCATGGAGGGGAATTTGTGCAGGAGACGAGCATGCTTCCTGTCAGAGTGCCCGGAGAAGTCCAGAATCAGGGTTGAGGAGGAATCTTTAGTTTCACCACACACAGAGAAGAAAGAAACAATGAGGGAAACATTTGGCGCAAATTTAGGAAAAAACGGGAGTTAATCATAAAATTCTATTTTGCAGTCCTATTAAAGCTTTAAATAGCTGGGAAACATTTATTAACAGAGGCAAAGAATGTGTTATGACAAGTGTTCAACTTATACAACACTTTCTTGTTAGTAGGCAGAAATGTGTGTTAGACAAAAGAAAAAAAATGTGAAAAAAATTCTGATATAAATTATAAAGTATGACAAATAATGTAGTGAACCTACTTTTCAATTGTGTCGAAACTTTCTTGGCAATCCACACAGGCTGAGAGATGTTCAAGGATTTTAAAAAGCTGGCTAGCTCTTGGTTTTCTGCTGAGTTGGAAACGGTTGCTAAGGCTCCAGAGCGCTGATGACACAGCTCTCGGGCAATCCTCCAATGCAGGCGATCAGGTACATACTCATAGTAAGCCTCATCAAATGTCTGGGTTCTGGTTCCGAGTGTAAAGGCTGTTTGGGGGGAAAAAAAAAAAAAAAGTAACTGGAAAAATCTTTACGTTACAAAAAAAAAAAAGAAGTGAAATTGAGGACCAAATTTTTTAATCTGCCTTGGTTTGACTCTGATATCCCTGGTATATTCTAATTCTATTTTGCTCATATCTGGGACTTAGTGTCATTACAAAGCACTGCATCTGGTCGATTCATCAGTGAGAACTGGCAACACAGACTAAGGCATTTCCAGTAAAATATAACACCATGTTAATGACAGTACAGACATTTGCTGAAAGTTATAGGTTTTCACTCAAAACTAAAAGCATGCACCTTCAAATGAATTATGCAAGTTTTCCAATCCTTTCTTTTCACCCATCAGAGGATAGTAAAGTACCTCTGAAACCATCTGCCAGAAGTCAACTCAGGTTTTCTCTTTTTTTGTTCTGTATATTGAAAACATGCAATGAAGGGCCGGAAAATTTACACTCGGTACAGCAAGCCACAGGCCAAATGATTACATAAACACAGAAACACACACGCACACAAAATGTTTTGGCTGTCTCACGGAGTGGAATCCCTCTGACTTGCTCAAAACGCTCAACACATATTAGACTCACAAGTACAGTTGGGTTTTGTTGTGCTAGCTAACATACTGATCTTGCATTATAATTTGGATGAATGCACAAACCACTTTTGTATTAACAGTCGTTCATCTTCAGTTATTTCTCTGCAGTTTTGTATATTAAGCTTTTCTATTCAAAACTGGTTTAGGTAAAAAGGAAGGAAGGCAGAGAGAGATAGAGAGAGAGAGATAGAGAGAGAGAGAAAGAGAGAAAGAAAGAAAGAGAGAAAGAAAGAAAGAAAGAAAGAAAGAAAGAAAGAGAGAGAAAGAAAGAAAGAAAGAAAGAAAGAAAGAAAGAAAGAAAGAAAGAAAGAAAGAAAGAAAGAAAGAAAGAAAGAAAGAAAGAAAGAAAGAAAGAAAGAAAGAAAGAAACTGACTACAGGTATTTTGCCTACAGTACTACATAGATAGAAAGTCTTCTTAAGGGAGTGGCACCACAAAAAGAGATGTTAATAGGGGTGCAAAATATAGGTGAAAGAAACATAATGAAAGACATATAAACAACAAATTACGACCAAAAGGAAGCAAAATTACAACAACGGGATATGAATCATGTGAAGATAAAGTAGCAAATGCTGAGACTATATTACAGAAAAGTATTCATTATGCTGCCATGTCAAAAGGCGGTGGAAAAAGCAACTATTTAGCAACCTTTTAATGGTGAAAGTCCTGCAAGAACTAGTTTGGCAATAGTCGGCAGATGGTGATAAGTTGATAGCCTTTCAGACAATCTTATATTTTGAATATATAAAATAGATATTAAATAACTTACCTACTATAAACCTCTGAGCAAAAACCTGAAACACAAGTATCAGTTAAGTTCATTTACAAATACATGCCAGAACAATTTTTAGCAATAGAAAAAAAAAGATGGCAACCTAATTAAGGAGCAGCTGAGAACACCTGCAATTTAAACTTGTTAATTTCTATCTTGCTAATTACAACGATATATTTAAATTATAAGTAATCATTTCCCCCCAAATACGTGCATAAACGTTTAAAAATACAGAGCAGAGACATACGTCGCAGGTTTTAATAATTAGGAAAGTTTTATGTTGATTATAACAACCTGTATAAAACAACCTCGTGTTCCACGAGTTAAATGCAATTCAAAGTTTAAAACGAAACTCGCGGGGGGAAAAGTAGCCAACTCTATCAAATTTACTTTAAAAAGAGCTGACACAATTGCAAAACATGAGACGTAATGTAATAATTGGTACTTACAAGCAGGCCTAATCTGGAGAACAATAACCAGAGCATCCTGAAAGAGCTAGCAGGGGACGTTTCTTCTGTGGCTCGGACAGAACGAGTTTTACCTCATTTATCTTTTCTTTACAGTTTTATTTTTTCATGCCAGTCGCGTCGTCCTTTCTGAAGCTGCATTCATCCTCTTGAAGCGACTTGTTTTTCTAATTCCACAACAAGTAAGGTTTTCCACAGTATGTTTTTTTCTTCTCAACTGTACAAGAGTGCAGCCCTGTTTAGTTATTGCTGAGTCCCGAGAGCATGAAGGGAGGATGCAGAGGAGGCTGCACAGACGAGGAGGAGTGGGTGTGACCTGCAGCCAGCAGCTGAGGGTTGCCAAAGTTGGATTCGGGGACATCGCGGGAAGCTGTGAGTGGGCTCGAGTGATTAAATCTAACTTTGGACTCGTTTGTACCGCTTCCTTGGTACAAACAAACATTTGAGTTAGCCAGCGTCATTAGCAAAAATACTCTGTCCTGAATCAAACTATTTTCCTCTAGAGCCAGAAGAGCCACAGATTGTAGACCCCTACAGCAACCAGACGTAGATCATGTGTTTCTGAGAAAAACTGTCTGAAAATACAAGACATTCAAGAAGCCAATAGGCTATAGGCTACAGAGTGCAAAGAAGATACTGTCAATGTGATTTTATTTAACACGTAAAAGTCAGACTATATTTCAGCACATAGTTTTCAATGCAAATGAAATCAAGCGAGATTCTTGTACGACTGCAGTTTTCCCTCCCCATTTTGGACATATGCCATCATTCAAGTGTAGGTTTCTTTTTCTTTCAATAAAGCAATTCAAAAACAGTAAAAAGTCATAAAAGAGCACTTTATTTATGTACACATATTAGGAAGAAACCAAAAAATATACAAGTTTCTCCTGAGTGCAGATTGATTTATGAGTAAAATTTTATGCAAACGTGAACAAAATATACCCTCATATTTCTCAGCAAGTATAGTCAAGAATGGAAACAAGTTAGTGTACCTGAGCTACAAGGGGTTGAAATGAACTCAGTAAAAAATATAGCATTGTTTGATCTGTGTAAATATACGGAAGCTTTTAAGGGCCTGTGGGGGGAAAAAAAAAATGCTGGGCTATGCCACAAGACGACTGTTCTTGTCTCAGTATGCAAGCGTGGGAGATTCAATTGAACGCATACACATACGGGCAATTTGATTCCCAGACATAGCTTTAAAAATTCAACATATTTATTCTACTTTTTTCCAACATCATCTAAATGGACTGGATCGCAGTCTTGCAAAGCACGAGCATAACATCTCCCTTACAGCAATTTCCTCTGAATAATATTTTTTTCCAACTTTGTAAATGTTAAAATCTACATATTTCTGGTGAGTGAAGTAACTGGTCCAGCTCAAAAAATACTTAAAAAAAAAAACACCCCCTCCATAAAGCCAGCTGTTGTTTAATGTTGGAAAGAACATAATTGCATAAGTTGTTGCCAATGTTTTGATAGGGATGCACAATATTGGAATTTCGGCAGATATCCGATATTTTAAAATTCATGTGGCCGATATCGATACCGATATTAAAGCTGAAAAAAAATAAGCAGTCATTTCAAATAGCAGTTTTGTTATCCGTTTCCAAAACTTTGAAAAATAGGGGTGGGAAAAAATACTGATACACTGAAATATCGCAATATTTTCATATGCTGATATCAAATCTATATTTAAAAACGAGGTATTGATCTATTTTACTTACAAAATCCCACAAGATTTCATCATTCTGTTACAAAATCTCACGATATTTCATAAATTTTCACGAGATTTCGTAACAGAACGATGAAATATCGTGAGATTTTGTTAGCAATATAGATCGACACTGCATTTTTAAATTTCAATATGATATCAGCATATAAAAATATCGCAATATTTCAGTGTATCGATATTTTTTCCTACCCCTGGTCTTTTTTTTTTTTTTTTTTTTTACTTCAGAAACAGCAGGCTGATCGGTTAAATATCGGTGGGGTGGCCGATGTCCGATACTCAGTTTTAAGGCCGATATCGATAGGGGGACGATTATATCATGCATCCCTATTTTGAGAAGTTGGAAGTCTCAGTGTTAACTGTACTTTACAATTACAAAAACTTTTTTTTTTTTTTTTCTAAGGGAATCTGTAACAAAAAGACATAATAATCCCCACAAACACATATTACACCCAGTGTGGGCTGCCGTTGCATTGCACACCTGGAGCGAGGGAGTACACAACCTTACTTATAACTCTATTTCTAACAGCACTGTGAGTAATAACTCCTTCTTTGGTCAACAAATCATTTTCTGTAGCCTTCTCAGAGCCGGCTAAACTTCTGCTCTCTCCTTCCCCCTGTTGGCTCCAGGAAGAGCAGGAGGACAGGGCCTGCAGTGCAGAGTGGAGCTCATCTCTTGCAGTTATCACAGTCTGAGAACAGGGAAGCTGCAGGGACACGGTGCCTGCTCCCTCCTTGGACAGGCCAGTGATCAGCTTATCAACAGTCTTGACAGAAGAGAAGATCAGCTCTCTGCAGCTGCTGAGGTCAGAATTTCTGCCTGTACCTGGAAGAATGATATATTGATTAGTGAAAATACATAAACAAGGATTTAGGTAACTTACACATCTCAAACTAGAACTAGGCCTCCAGCTCTGAATCCAACTCTATCCACTGCAACCTTATTAATAAATATAAGGTGGGTATGGGATTAATGGGTTAGAGAAGGTGGTGATTAAGCATTGAGGAAGGGGCAACAATCATGCAGTGAGACAATCCCCAAAAGGCTCCCAAATGGGGAGTTACAAGCTGCAAGATACAGATACAAATCATTCAACCCTTCTAATTTATAGTCGTCCGTAAAGTGCTCTACGTAGGTTACGGAGAGCCCTGCACTGATCTCCACGCAGTGGAGGTGGAAGAAATTTGCTGGCGACTGAACACGCGAGTGTCATATTTGAGATCAAAATCTTCCAGTCCCTCTCAGTATGCTAATATTTGATCAGCGCTGATCTGTACAGTTAAAGAAACAGTTCCCCCAAGAAGGAAGCCCAGTATTCCTCTATAGCTTAACATGCTTGTGATGTGGTTTCTAAGAGCTTGAAGTTGGAGCCATTAGGTTTGGGCACGATAATGCCTGATAGTGGAGCTCTTGCAGCTGTTAAACTAAGCCTAACATAAGAAATGTGATGCATATAAGAATGATCATAACAGCAATGAGACAAATAAGAGAAATTCATGACAACATTAGATGGAAATACACACTGATGTGACAATGCAGAGTCCACAAGCCGTTACGCACTGCTTTGATGTGTACGGAAATGGTGTGAATAATAATGTATGGCCTTCAGTCACCGGATCTCAACCAAATGTAAAAGCTGTGGGGGATTTTGGACTGCTTTCCTTCACCATCTCAATGTACCAAATGTGAAACTCAGCTTGGTGAATAATTTCCATTCCTTCATCAGGGTTCCAGAGACATTCGAAATCAGTGCCAAGGCATAATAGCATTTAAAACATGACTTGTTGGTTTTTCCTTTAATTTGTCACTGCTCTTTAGCTACAGGTACACAGTTCTCATTTCCAATGCTTGTGATGTAGGGATATTTAAAGAGAAAGTCAGTCTTATTTGGCTCTCTCAAGCCATGACACAGACAAAAGCTTTACCTTGGAGGGCTCTAGACAGATGGGAATGCAGGTGTTGGATGGCCTGGTTCAGCTGGAAGAGTGCGGTTGATGTAGTACTCAGCTTCTGTAAATGAGCGGCAGAGGCCTCCCTCCCCTTCCTCCACCTCCTCTGGGTCAGATTCTTTTGTTGCTAGAAATCAGATTCACCCACGAAGATATATTGAATAATTAGCTTGAAATGTAAAGCAATACTTAAATATATACATTAAGATAGATGTCAGTGGACAGCGTTCAAGATGCATAATCAACCACAGAGCAGTACTGCAGATGACATCTTTGCTTACAAGTACTTTAAGTGTTGCTACTTTTATCAGTTCTACTTTTTTCCCAACAGTTAAACCTCACAGATGCAGCACTGTGTGACCTTGTTCAAAGGACATGCTGACAGTAGCTGTCTGTAGCTGTAACTCAGGTTAATTTGACTACAATGGCACCGTGGGAGGCAAATTGCTCTCCCGCCTATATGTTTCCATTACTGGTTTAACAAAAACCCTGCTAGTTTGTGTGGCTAAGATAACAGCAAACAAGCCTGTTAGCCGTGACTTATGGCACTTCATTCAACACATTCTTTACATGAACGATCATCAAGGGATGACTGCAGAGAGATAAGCTACAGAGCATTGAGCTTTACAGGAGCAATAAAGGCTGAGTGGCATCTTTAACAAGGCTGTTGTGGGCGTAGGTATTAATCTACGGCATTTAAACCTGTGTCAAGATGGACGAATTGTTTTCCAACACTAACACAGGGAAGCTTGGTTGAGCATGCATTCTGTACTTTCAATACTTGCTTCACCAAAGTTTCTGTGTTTTTAGTTGTAAAGCTGCATGTACACTGCAGCTAATAACAGGTTTTCCAGTATACAGAAGTCTGTAGTACTGTACACCAAAATCTACTTCACAGTGCCACTTTTAAACTTTAATAAACATTAAATTATAAGGGGGAAAAGGCAGAATAGCAAAAATGTTATTAAAGAAGATGGTAAGAATGCTGAAATTAAATGATCTGTTTGTACTTTACTGTGTTGCTGACACTCACCAAAATAAAACAATTTATGTAGCTCTGCAGGGCACGAGCTAAATCAAGAGTTTGGGATTTTACATTCTGCAGGACCTGCGAGCAGAAATGAAAAATGATTAATTGAAAACATTTGCTGGGGATATTTATGAAGTCAGTTTATGAATTGACCATGTCAAATTATGGCACAGGATAAATAAAACAACATTTTTCTGCTACAAATGAAATAAGAATTATGATGAAAGTCATAACATTTTCTATTAATTATGATCTCTTACCGGGTTTCTGGGAGGCCAGCTGAGCTTCTCTCAGCATTTCTCTGGCAGTGATGAGGATCTCCTCAAAGAGAGAGAGGACACCCTTACTGGTTCCCTTCAGCAGAGAAGTTGCAAAAGACTGAAAAGAGAGAAAAAATGGGGATGTTCAGATGTATCACACATCTATGATTATTTTTTACACTTTATGGTCAGTTTCCAGATCCACAAAACAGATAAAGTATCCCTTTTGACTATTGTATTATAGTGTACTAATTATAATATAATATAATATAATATAATATAATATAATATAATATAATATAATATAATATAATATAATATAATATAATATAATATAATATAATATAATATTTTAGTTAGGGTATTATTGTTTTTTTTATTATTTTTCAAATAATTTTTTATTATTGTTATTGTATTATTGACAAAGAGGTGCAGAAATTTATTCCTACCAGCAGCCATCACCCTGAAGAACAAAACTGACTGACTGATTATTATTATTGTTGCATTATTATTTTATTAATATGTTATATTGTTAAAAAAAAAAAAAAAAGCATGAGCTTTATACGATATTGAATTTCCCTTCTGGGATGAATAAAGTATTTTTCATTTCATTGTTTCTGATTATTATTGAGTTCAGAGTGCACAGCCCAACACTGGAGAAATAGTAGAATAATTTAAATTTAAAAAAAATAAAACAAAAAATAGCACCCACAACATTTCTGTGAACTTGTTTTGAAGTGTAGTGGGGTCTCAGGAGGATATGAAAAAAAAAAAAAAAGACCAAACAGAGAAAAAAAACACAACTAAGAGAATCCAGTTGAGTTTGTGACGAGAGTTTGCCGATGTAAAACTACAACTGCTCCAAAGAGGAACTACAAAAATGCATGAAGTTTGTTCCTGTGTTCTACAGATGCTTTATGCAGATTACTGAAATATCCACAACTAGGTTAAAATGTTGTCTTATTACTAGGAATGCACAATGTTGGAATTTTGGCAGATATCAAATATGACGATATTTTAAAACTCATGTGGCCGATAACCGATAGATACCGATATTAAAGCTGGAAAAAAATAAGCAGTCATTTCAAATAGCAGTTTTGTTATCCGTTCTTGAAACTTTGAAAAATAGAGGTGGAAAAAAATACTGATACACTGAAATATTGTGATTATTTCATATGCAGATATCACATTGATATTTTAAAATGCAGTATTGATCTATTTTACTCACAAAATCCCACAAGATTTCATTGTTCTGTTACAAAATCTCACAATATTTAAATTGATTCTCACGAGATTTTGTAACAGAACGATGAAATTTTGCAAGATTTCATTAGCAAAATAGATCGATACTGCGTTTTTAAATGTCAATATGATATCAGCATATAAAAATATCAGAAAATGTTTGTGAATTCTTGTGAGAATTCGTAATGGAATGATGAAACACTGCAAGATTTCATTGTTAAAATAGACCGATACTGCATTTTTAAATATCAATATGATATCAGCATACGAAAATGTTGCGATATTTCAGTGTATCGATATTTTTGCCAGCCCTAGTCTTTAGTAGTTTTAAAGTCTGTAAAAAAGAAGTTTTTGAAGAAGAAGTTGTTTTTGTTAGACTTTAAAAACAGCGGGCTGATCGGTTGGGGTGGCCGATGTCCGATACTCAGTTTTAAGGCCAATACCGATAGGGGGCTGATTATATCATGCATCTCTACTTATTACTAATAATGCAGTTGAAACAAGGTAAATGGCCATAAAAAAAAAAAGAGTTATGTTGTCACATCGAGCATACAGTAGCTGCTGACCCTCACCCTCCTGTCCTCATAAATCTATGGTAGAGAAATAACCATCACTTTGAATTTTAAAGCCACAAAAAATTGGGACAAGATTATCGACTTCCATAAAGGACAGTCTAGATTCTATTCTTAAGGAAGCAAGAATGGAACATTGTGGTTTCTCTAACTATTTAGATTACCAGTATTTTGTGGCTCATTATGCCAACAATTAAGGAATTTTGGTCATGTTGCTCAGTCAGGATACTTCCAAATTAGGAAAAAAAAACAATTAAGAATCTGAGTGCAATTGCATCCAAGGAATCTTCAAAAAAAGTACTTTTTTCACCCCACAGGTTAGTTTCATTACTTATTTGTGTTGTTGAGTCATTCTGTTCATCGCTGCTTGGGTTCATATACAGGAATAAGGTATACAGATAGTATATGAAGATACTTGGTTACGGTGTCTGACGGAAATAAAACTAAACCTTGTGTCCTTCAGTGCCCCCCCACACTAAATGCATCGCTCCCATCCAGACAGCAACAGAGAAAACATATCTTTACTACATGTTTATGCAGAATAAATATCACAGCACTTCTACATCAAGGAAATCAAAACACACATCCGCGTTCAGATCATTACCTCGCAACCTCTTAATATCTTACCTGTTCTGAAATTCACACAGCGCATCGTGAATTCGCTGGTATTATGAAGCAGAGGCTTAAATACAGCGCACCCCAGAGCCTTAACAGAGATAGAAGCTGTTGCAGTGTTATTGGTGGTATTACCTTGCCTGTGGCCTGAGCACCCGGCCCAGTAATGTTTAGCGGCATGCCTGTCACCGCTGCCATGTGGCCAACTGCAAGCAGCGCTGCATCCAGACACCGACTGCTCTTCTTCCGTGCCTCCACCACCATTGACGTGATCTCAGATTCACCACCCTGGATGGGAATTTTTTAAAAAACAAAAACAAAAAACTAGTTCAACATCAAGTCAAAATAAACAAACTGGCAAACAGGTAGAATTAAAATTGATCTAATAGTGAATCAATGTTTGCAAACCAACACAACGGCCCACAAAGTCTGAAGGGTCAGTAAATAAATTAAAATGCTGGAAAATATTAAAAATGAGGATTGAGAGGGGAAAACTGTGTGTTTAGATGCCGAGCCTGGTAAGGAATTTAGATTTATTTTCCATATATTCATGTTCTGCGTGGGGCTCAAGGTTGAGAATTCCCTCTGCTTTGCCATTTCCATAGACAGAGCTCAAACAGCTCAGAGCTAAGACCCGTCAATCAATGCTCTGCATTTTGATCATCCACCCCGTCTGCAAACTACGGCAAATTGAAAACCATTTTCCCAGCTTAGGTTTTGCACTCTTTTTAACTTTTATAAGACCTGAAAGAGTCAGAATAACTCTACTATCATCCCACTGCATAGGTTTTAATCTATGGTAATTGGTTTTGTATTTACCTGAATAAGCATCTGGAAGAATCCTCCCATTTTCTTGACTTGACTCTTGAGTTCTTCTGCGATGGTGTAGAGCAGGCCGGAGGAGGGCTTGACTCTGGCCAACCACTGCATGGTAACAAACGCTGCACTCTCTATGGCTGCAGTGGCTTTGACCAGCTCAGTTTGAGCCACCAAATTACAAGCAAACACTGCAGGGGAAAAAGTAATGACAAAACTCTGTTGAAATAACATCCACACTTAAACAGACTGGTAATTATCAGCCTTTTAGCCTCACAAGCTCATGACAGGCTGAATTTAAAATCCAAACTCACCGCTGTCTTGGCTGTCATCATCCAGGCTGTCATACAGGTCAGATATGGTTTGGACTGCCACGTATACTAGATTCAAATCAGAAATCAATCTATCCGCCAGACTCTCTTCCGTCCCGCTACAACTACGTAGCCGGGACATTGACTGACCAATCAGCTCCTTGCAGATGCCAGCAATAGCTGAGTCTGTTGTGCTGGAACGGGTGGAGGGGGGTTTGGCCACACCCATAAGTCCTGGAGTCAGATGTTGAAAGACTCTTTCAGCTTTGTGTCACCATAAATGTTCAATGTAACAATTCTACTTTTTAAAAAATCTATAAACCAAAAAAAAGGTAAAAAGCCAAAGGGCATCTTCCTGGTAACTAGTCCAAACTCTAATTTCTTCAACTTCAAAATGAACTTTTAACTGCCTTTTAAAATAACATCAAGCAAATAAAGTCATTTCTAGTGCCTTACCAGCAGACTGTGAGGAGCCAGTGTGGAGGCTCTGAATTGGATGGACCCGAATCTCATAGAGACGCCCCGAGATCCTCCGACTCTTCAGAAGACTCCGGCTCCTGAGGTCCAACCAAACAGAAGCCATGTGATTATGCTTCCAACTCCAGAAATTATATTCATAGCTTTCTTGGGCATCAACTTAATACCCTCATTTATAATTACCATCAGTGCCACCATGTGCAAATATTATTATTCCAGATAAATGTTTGTGTGCCAGTGTTACTGGTGCAGCACCCAAGCAACTGCATCCCTTCATTTATTTTCCAATATTGCTTAAAAGGGCAGTGGCAGAGACTGCTTCCTTTCACCTCCACTAGTATAGGCAGTGTGTTTTTAGTATGCTTTGCACATACTTATTTTGCAAAAAATAAAAAACGCTTCTAAAAAAAGTAAGGGATAATATTAGTTTCTTTCATTTGGAATAATCTAGATCGAGGGAGCTCAAGTCCAGTCCTCGAGAGCAACTACCCTGCTCATTTTGGTTGCATCCCCTCTCAAAACACACCTGAATCAAATGAATGGCTTGCTACTTGCCACTGCAGAGCTGAATGACATGTGCATGAGGGAATTAGCCATTTGATTCAGGTGTGTTGCAGAAGGTATATTCTAAAAATTTCAGGATAGCAGCTCTTGAGGATCGGACTTGGGCACCCCAGATTTAGAGGTGGAAAGGTGAGTAAACGATGGCTCTAGGTCAGGGGTGGCCAAGTCCTCAAAAGTCACAATCCTGCAACTTTTAGATGCAGGATTCTCCAACACACCTGAATTAGCTCATGTGCATGTAAGTCATCTCTGCAGAGGCTTGGTAACAAGCATTCATTTGATTCAGGTGTGTTGGAGAAGGGATGCATCTCAAAATTGCAGGGCTGTGGCTCTTGAGGACTAAACTTGGCCACCCTGATCTAGGTTATGAAGTCTGTGCGTACTGTAGCTTTGATCGAGTTGGAGAGAAAAAAATGACAGAGCCCAGACTCGCCGAGGCGCCGTGTTTCATTTGGCTGGATCCTGTGGTAGTTTGGGCACTGGCAGGAGCGCCTGACAAGAATAAAAACACTGAGAGGGGAAAGTCTTGAGCACATACAACAGGTGATGTGTGTGCATGTTTAGATTACAGCTTGTGAAGTGAGGAAACGGGAGACCTTTCGTTACTTTTGCCTGTCCAAACACCCTGCCGGGGAACTTTGCAGACATGAAATTAATAAACAGAGGAAACACAGCAAGGTGGGAAATATTCTGTGGGCAGCAATTTCATGAAAGGGAGAGGGGAAAAAAAAAAAAAAAAAAAAGGATTGACTGAAAAGTCAAAAACATGTGCCAGATTGTAAAATACACTGTTGGAAACTAGACGGCTCTTGTGAAAATAAATAAAATCTTCCAAACTTTAGATTTTCCATTTACATATTTTTTCAACTTTCCAAACAAATCCTTTCACTTGCACTTTGTTCATATTAAAAAAGCTGAATGAGAGGGCAGCGCACATGCCTTCATACACACTAAAAAGCTAAATACTGTCCATTAAAGCCGTAACAGGGAAACAGTTAGCTGGAAATGGAGAGGCAGTCCTGTTCTTTCCCAAGAGACTGGTAGTCTTATTGAGGGTTTCCTACCAATATATTTCCTCCAACTAAACAGAAATACAAATTCCTGAAGGACAGGCAGAGAAGCTGGATAATTACCTTCGGCGAGAAAACGAGGACGTGGAAGCATGCGAGGCCGATATATCTTGCTCCCACTCATCATCAGGATCGTAAAAAACATCGTCATCTTTAGAGGCGGAATCCACCTGCAGGGAGTTCAGAGTTTTTTGGCATGCCTTGTCTCATTTACTCAACTTAATGAGAAAAGCACTGCAAAGTGAGGCAGCTTCCATCTGTCAGGCATAAAACAACCTGTTCTGGGCTGTAAATAAGGTCAGATGTCTGGGACATGGGAGTCAGTTGCTGAAAATTAAGATTGAGGAGGAGAGAGGCTTTGTTTTACTCCGCATGCATCATTTGTTATGATGTTAGAACACACATCCAAGAAGACTTTCCACACATAACGATAAATTTAGCTTATCACAGAACATGAGAACTTTACATCAGAATACTGAAGCTATCAAACAATAAACATACATCAGGTGACTGGGAAAGACGCAGGACATTTACCACAAACTGCAAACAAGATTTTCAACTTAAATCTTCTCTAAAATCTGACCCAAGACATGCTGCTATGTCAACGTCAGAAATCAGCGAGATAATTATGAGCCAGATTATATCAAACAAGCCATTCAGGTCTAGAGATTCAGTATTGATTTAAGGCAAACCTGCTCAAGCTCCCTCATGGCAACCATGTTGTTCTGGAACTTGTCAAGAGTCCAGAAGGTGGAGATTCCCAGTTTTGTGTTTTGAACGCGCACCTGCAGACCCTGCTCCAGGTTCCCAGTGTCAGAGCTTTCATGTCTGAAACAAAACGAAATTAAACACCATTAAATACAGCAGCCATACTGCAAATAACTTAACTGATGATTATTGTGTTTGGAACCAGTAAATGATAATCATGCAAACTGTAAATCTCATCTTCCCTACCTGCTGAAAACCGTATGTTTCCTCAGTTTAGAGCTGATTTTATTGGCTTCTTCAATCATCAAGGAAAGCTTCATGGCATCCCACTGCGGAGAGGCTGCATCACAGAAACGAGGCAGTCCAAAACATCTTGCTTAATAAATCTTTGCCTAAGCAGTAATGGACAGTACACCAGTTTAAAAGAATTTTCCCCAATGAAAAAAGCAATACTGCTTTAATTTAAACTTTTATCTCTCACTGACATTAGTCCAAAACATATGACAGTAAAGGACTCAAACAGGCAACAAATTAAAGG